>CBVK0101308358.1:0-35258 GCA_900067695.1 Picea abies | reverse complement strand
TATATATATATATATATATATATATATATATATATATATCATCCAAAGACTGTGCACTCCTTCGACATAAATCTCACTCACTGCACGTCTCTCGTTGGAAGCAGCATTTATTACGTGCACGTTGTTTGTGATTTCACGCATTTCTGATGTTCAGAGGTTTAGCTTTTTAAAATAGTTTTATCATGACCTGGGAATCTCTTTTTCTCTTTGGTACCTGGTAAACCCTTGGTGCTCATCCGCAGAATGCATGGGAAAGCTAAAAGCCAACCAACCATACATTATTCAACGCAGTAAATAACATTTACAATACAGTAACGAATAATTCCAAGGTCACCATGTTTACAATTTCGTTTTAATTTGATTTAAATTATCATAATGGTAGGGTTACACCTCCATTTTTTTGGGTGCAGATCATGGTATTATCGCTGGAAAATTTTCTACTTCATATGAATTTATATTGAGATATATGTACCTTACAGAATATAGATTAGAATAAGATATTTAGATTTAGATTTATATTGAGGGAGATTTTTGTAACATCTATCATATTAAACGATTACAAAATTTAGAAATGTTTCAGTTTACAATATACTATAAGACGTCCACAAACCAAACAAGTTATTCAGATCCCTATTTCCATTTTATATTTATTTGTAAGACGTCCACAAACTTAACAAGTTATTCACATCCATATTTCCAATTTTCAGGCCAGGGGTATAGACAGGGTATGAGTGAATCGGCACACAGTTGGATGCTTTGTATTAACCTGAAATATTCATAAACACAAGTTTGGATGATCTTTGTTTTATCTTTCAAGAGGTAAATGGTAAATGAGTAGACTCTTCTTCTTATCTTGGAATTCTTCATACCACAAACTTAACAAGTTTCCATTTTTCAGGTCAGGGGTATAAACAGGATATGAGTCAATCCGTGCACAGTTGGATGATTTGCATTAACATGAAACATTCATAAACTTGATGTTTTGCATTAACATAAAACATTCATAAATACTAGTTTGGAGGATCATTGTTTTATCTTCATGTAAGTAATGACTTTTCTTTTCACTTATTAACTCTTCATATTTTTTCTAAATGATATTTAAAAAATACCATTATTACAACAGAAATTATGAAAATCACCTTAAAATTAAAATTGAGGAACAAATTACTGATTACTTCTTGTTGCACCTCACCTACTTCGTTCTTTCTGTGAGCTATATTTTAAAAGTACAACAGCTATGATGAAACAAGTTATTCATTTGTAAGAAGTTCACAAACTTAACAAGTTATTCACACCTGGGTATAAACAGGGTATGAGCTAATCAGCACACAGTTGGATGTTTTGCATTAATGTTTCATAAACATAAGTTTGATGCTTTGCATTAACATGAAACATTCATAAACATAAGTTTGGATGACTTTTGTTTTATTTTTAATTTGTTTTATCTTCCAGAAATAAATGACTAAACTCTTCTTCTTACTTACTAATTTTTCACATTTTTCCCAAATAACATTTACAAAATACCATAATCAACAATATTACAACCATTTGTATTACAATATACTTTTTTTTAAGAGGTCCACAAACTTAACAAGTTATTCACATCCCTATTTCATTTTATATCTATTTGTAAGAAGTCCACAAACTTAACAAGTTATTCACATGGTTTTTTCCATTTTTCATGTCAGGGGTATAGACAAGATAAGAGTCAATCCGCACACAGCTGGATGATTTGCATTAACATGATGCTTTGCATTAACATAAAACATTCATAAACATGATGCTTTGCATTAACATAAAACATTCATAAACATAAGTTTGGATGATCATTGTTTTATCTTCAGGTAAGTAAATGATTCTTCTTTTCATCTATTAAGTTTTTATATTTCTCCTAAATGATATTTAGGAGATATTATAATCACCAGTATTACAACACAAATTATGAAGATTACCTTAAAATTGTGGAACTGTTGCACCTCAGCTACTTCGTTCTTTCTGCGAGCTGCATTTTAAAAGTACAACAGATATGATGAAACAAGTTATTCATTTGTAAGACGTTCACAAAGTTAACAAGTTATTCACATCTGTATTTCCATTTTTCAGGCCAGGGGTATAAACAGGGTATGAGCTGTTAGAAAAGCATATAAAGATAAGCGTGGATTGCATTTATTAAATGATATGATACATTGATATATACATTGATGTGACCTTTGAATTCATTATTGGATGCTTTTCATTAACATGAAACATTCATAAATATAAGTTTGATGCTTTGCATTAACATGAAATATTCATAGATATAAGTTTGGATGAATTTTGTTTTATTTTCCATTTATTTTATCTTCTTAAAGGTAAATGACTAGATTTTTCTTCTTACCTACTAATTCTTCACATTTCTCCCAAATAATATTTACAAAATACCATAATAACAGTATTACAACCATTTGTTTGATCGATCTTACAAAAGATAAATGACTAGACTCTTCTTCTTACCTATGAATTCTTCACATCTCTTCTAAATAATATTTAAAATGATATTTAAAAAATACCATAATCACCAATATTACAACAGAAATTATGAACATCACCTTAAAATTAAAATTGTACTGATTACTTCCTGTTGCACCTCACCTATTTCGTTCTTTCTGTGCGCTGCATTTTAGAAGTACAGCAGATATAATGAAACAAGTTATTCATTTGTAAGATGTTCACAAACTTAACAAGTTATTCACATCTGTATTTCCATTTTTCAGGCAGGGGTATAAAAAGTACAGCAGATATAATGAAACAAGTTATTCATTTGTAAGATGTTCACAAACTTAACAAGTTATTCACATCTGTATTTCCATTTTTCAGGCAGGGGTATAAATAGGGTATGAGTTAATCAGCATACAGTTCGATGTTGCATTTTAAAAGTACAGCAGATATAATGAAACAAGTTATTCATTTGTAAGATGTTCACAAACTTAACAAGTTATTCACATCTGTATTTCCATTTTTCAGGCAGGGGTATAAACAGGGTATGAGTTAATCAGCATACAGTTCGATGTTTTGTATTAATATGAAACATTCATAAACACAAGTTTGATACTTTGCATTAACACGAAGCATTCATAAACATAAGTTTGGATGATTTTTGTTTTATTTTCTATTTGTTTTATCTTTACTGACTCTTCTTCTTACCTATTAATTTTTCACATTTTTCTCAAATAATATTTACAAAATATCATAATCACTAGTATTACATAGTATTACAACTATTTGTTACAAAAGGTAAATGATTAGACTCTTCTTCTTACCTATGAATTCTTGACATCTCTTCTAAATAATATTTAGAATGATATTTACAAAATTCCATAATCACCCAGAAGTAAATGGCTAAACTCTTCTTCTTACCTAGAAATTCTTCACATTTCTTCTAAATAATATTTAGAATGATATTTACAAAATACCATAATCACCAATTATGAACATCACCTTAAAATTGAAATTGTGGTACAGATTACTGATTACTTCCTGTTGCACCTCACCTACTTCGTTCTTTCTGTGCGCTGCCTTTTAAAAGTACAACAGATATGATGAAACAGTGATGGCATTCTTTGTATGGAAGGAATCAGGTTAGAATTAGACAGCAGAAAATCCATGACTTCTTCTGATGTGTAAAGCGGTTCCGTAACCTTATCATCGGTGGTGCTGCTGCTGCGGACGGCGTATCTCGACTCTCTTTTTTTAAGGTCCACATACAATGAAAAGCAATGAGAGGATAATGGGATAGCAAGGACAAGTCCAGTCCAGTCCACTTTATATATATATATATATATATATATATATATATATAGTGGTTGCATCTATCACGCAATTAAAATGTACAGTAATTCCATCTGTAACAGTAGTCTTCTTCCTGACCTGGATTTAATTCGTCCATTTTAACCATCCCGATCTCCTGTAGATAAAGCGTCCGTTGATTTGTTCGCTATGTGGGTATCTGGGATTTTGTTGATGCAGTTGAGGCGATTTTCTGTCTGACACAGTCCTTTATATCGGCTCCTCCAAAAGATTTGGGCAGTACTGCGGCGGGGACAGAAATCGGATCGAGTGGTAACTTTGGAAAATGGTATTGAGATTGAAAGTAACACGTGATCAATATCACCAGTTTAAAGTCGGCATTGAATGTGAACCCATCCCAGATTTCAACAGTTGCCAAACTTCGTCTCGCCCATATGGTTTCTGAGTAGTCAATACCCACGCAAGCTTTAACAACCATTGTGATCTAATGTCGTGACGAATGGGCTTAGTGGGAGCAAATTTTTCAAACATGATTCATTCCAGAAAGGTGTCAGATGCATGGAAAAATAAGTTGGATGATTTGGGGGATCTCTATCACAAGCTCCATGTTACACACCCCATGCCCCACGATGAATGTTCTGGTTGGATGGACTCACATGATATAGCTTATTTGCATTTTGTTAGTGTCTAGGATTCAAATGATAGCTTATTGACATTGTGTTATTATTGCCTCATAAGTATTAAATATATATTTGATTAAACTTATTATTTTATTAATAAAAGTTTTGATATTTCTTAAAAAATAAGTGGTGGAAACAAATTGTAATGACTAGATTAATAAAAATAAATAAAAAAATAAAAAAATAAAAATGGAATTTTTTTTCTTCTAACATGTAAAAAACATAAATCCAAAAACTCAACCAAACAAATAGAGTTAAGAAATTGATAAATAAATTTATGTCACTTTTATATAATGATTATAAGTGTAAAACTATTAATAGTAAAAATAATTTAAAAATGCAAATTTTGAAAACTAATGCACTAAAATATGCCCATAAAAAATAAAAAAATCAACACAATTTAATCAATACAATTTAATAAAATGTTTAATATAATATCATTGCCAATTTCATGCAAATATCTAACATCTTCACTAAAATATGTCCATAAAAAATAATAAATCAACACAATTTAATCAATACAATTTAATAAGATGTTTAATATAATATCATTACAATTTAATAAAATGTTTAATATAATATCATTGCCAATTTCATGCAAATATCTAACATCTTCACTAAAATATGTCCATAAAAAATAATAAATCAACACAATTTAATCAATACAATTTAATAAGATGTTTAAAATCACCTTAAAATAAAATTGAGGAACAGATTACTGATTACTTCCTGTTGCACCTCACCTACTTCGTTCTTTCTGTGAGCTGCATTTTAAAAGTACAACAGATATGATGAAACAAGTTATTCATTTGTAAGAAGTTCACAAACTTAACAAGTTATTCACATCTGTATTTCTATTTTTCAGGCCAGGGGTATAAACAGGGTATGAGCTAATCAGCACACAGTTGGAAGTTTTGCATTAATGTTTCATAAACATAAGTTTAAACATAAGTTTGATGCTTTGCATTAACATGAAACATTCATAAACAGAAGTTTGGATAGCTTTTGTTTTATTTTCGGTTTGTTTTATTTTTCAGAAGTAAATGACTAGACTCTTCTTCTTATTTACTAATTCTTCACATTTTTTCCAAATAATATTTACAAAATACCATAATCACCAGTATTACAACCATTTACATTACAATATACTTATTTATTTGTAAGAAGTCCACAAATTTAACAAGTTATTCACATCCCTATTTCCATTTTATATTTATTTGTAAGAAGACCATAAACTTAACAAATTATTCACATGGTTTTTTCCATTTTTCATGTCAAGGGTATAGACAAGATAAGAGTCAATCCGCACACAGCTGGATGATTTGCATTAATATGAAACATTTATAAACGTGATACTTTGCATTAACATAAAACATTCATAAACACAAGTTTGGATGATCATTGTTTTATCTTCAGGTAAGTAAATGACTCTTCTTTTCATCTACTAAGTTTTCATATTTATCCTAAATGATATTTACAAAATATTATAATCACCAGTATTACAACACAAATTATGAAGATCACTTTAAAATTAAAATTGTGGAACTATTGCACCTCACCTACTTCGTTCTTTCTGTGAGCTGCATTTTAAAATTACAACAGATATGATGAAACAAGTTATTAATTTGTAAGACGTTCACAAAGTTAACAAGTTATTCACATCTGTATTTCCATTTTTCAGGCCAGGGGTATAAACAGGGTATGAGCTAATCAGCACACTATTGGATGCTTTGCATTAACATGAAACATTTATAAATATAAGTTTGATGCTTTGCTGAAATATTCATAAATACAAATTTTGATGAATTTTGTTTTATTTTTCATTTATTTTATCTTCTTAAATGTAAATGACTAGATTTTTCTTTTTATCTACTAATTCTTCACATTTCTCCCCAATAATATTTACAAAATACCATAATAATCAGTATTACAACCATTTATTTGATCGATCTTACAAAAGATAAATAACTAGACTCTTCTTACCTATGAATTCTTCACATCTCTTTTAAATAATATTTAGAATGATATTTACAAAATACCATAATCACCAGTATTACAACAGAAATTATGAACATCACCTTAAAATTGAAATTGTGGTACAGATTACTGATTACTTCCTGTTGCACCTCACCTACTTCGTTCTTTCTGTGCGCTGCCTTTTAAAAGTACAACAGATATGATGAAACAGTGATGGCATTCTTTGTATGGAAGGAATCAGGTTAGAATTAGACAGCAGAAAATCCATGACTTCTTCTGATGTGTAAAGCGGTTCCGTAACCTTATCATCGGTGGTGCTGCTGCGGACGGCGTATCTCGACTCTCTTTTTTTAAGGTCCACATACAATGAAAAGCAATGAGAGGATAATGGGATAGCAAGGACAAGTCCAGTCCAGTCCACTTTATATATATATATATATATATAGTGGTTGCATCTATCACGCAAGTAAAATGTACAGTAATTCCATCTGTAACAGTAGTCTTCTTCCTGACCTGGATTTAATTCGTCCATTTTAACCATCCCGATCTCCTGTAGATAAAGCGTCCGTTGATTTGTTCGCTATGTGGGTATCTGGGATTTTGTTGATGCAGTTGAGGCGATTTTCTGTCTGACACAGTCCTTTATATCGGCTCCTCCAAAAGATTTGGGCAGTACTGCGGCGGGGACAGAAATCGGATCGACTGGTAACTTTGGAAAATGGTATTGAGATTGAAAGTAACACGTGATCAATATCACCAGTTTAAAGTCGGCATTGAATGTGAACCCATCCCAGATTTCAACAGTTGCCAAACTTCGTCTCGCCCATATGGTTTCTGAGTAGTCAATACCCACGCAAGCTTTAACAACCATTGTGATCTTATGTCGTGACGAATGGGCTTAGTGAGAGCAAATTTTTCAAACATGATTCATTCCAGAAAGGTGTCAGATGCATGGAAAAATAAGTTGGATGATTTGGGGGATCTCTATCACAAGCTCCATGTTACACACCCCATGCCCCACGATGAATGTTCTGGTTGGATGGACTCACATGATATAGCTTATTTGCATTTTGTTAGTGTCTAGGATTCAAATGATAGCTTATTGACATTGTGTTATTATTGCCTCATAAGTATTAAATATATATTTGATTAAACTTCTTATTTTATTAATAAAAGTTTTGATATTTCTTGAAAAAAATAAGTGGTGGAAACAAATTGTAATGACTAGATTAATAAAAAAAAATAAAAAAATAAAAAAATAAAAATGGAATTTTTTTTTTTTCTAACATGTAAAGCATAAATCTAAAAAACTCAACCAAAAAAATAGAGTTAAGAAATTGATAAATAAATTTATGTCACTTTTACATAATGATTATAAGTGTAAAACTATTAATAGTAAAAATAATTTAAAAATGCAAATTTTGAAAACTAATGCACTAAAATATGCCCATAAAAAATCAAGAAATCAACACAATTTAATCAATACAATTTAATAAAATGTTTAATATAATATCATTGCCAATTTCATGCAAATATCTAACATCTTCACTAAAATATGTCCATAAAAAATAATAAATCAACACAATTTAATCAATACAATTTAATAAGATGTTTAATATAATATCATTGCCAATTTCATAGTTTCAATAACATTTTAATCATCCTTGAAATCCATTTCTTAAAAATATTGCTTAATTTATATTCAAAATTTGAAAAAATTACATTCAAAGCAACATTGTTTTGAACATTTCAATATATTGAGTTTGTGCTCAGTATTATGAGGCATTTTCTAAAAAGAGAAAAGGATTTTGTTTTGTATCACTTTCCCCTAGTTTATATAGTTTTTTTTGTTAGGATGTGGTTTAAATCAAAATTGATAAATTTGAAAGGTTTCATAATAAATTTGATTCATCATATTTATCTCTATTTCAAGACTAAATATGAGATATATATATATATATATAAACAAATGATAATTAGACTTATTTTATACAAATTCAAAGTCTTTTATATCCATACTTGTCAGATTCCTATAGGACATCTGTCTAGATCTTGCGATAGTACATCTCTTGAGGGCATGCGACACCGTGATAGTTCTCACTTGGTTGCTTGGAAACACCAAGGATAATTCACCCAGACTATACCTCTTCTTTGTTGCATACTTCACCAAGCTAACACAGAATTTTGGTTATGCCTCAGAACATGCCTCACTCAGATCTGTGACAAGACTTCCCCAAAACTCCCTTATGCATCCCACTCTTGGCTACTTGCTCCATGTCTTCATAACTCCACATTTTGTTCTGAATTGCCTTAGAACCTTGCCTTGGTCTCTTGAATTTTTCCTCTATACCTTCTTTGGTTGTGTACCCTTGTGTTCTTATATGGACTCCAAATTTCACCTTTTTGAACCATTGTGTCCTTTGGCTGTGTCACTCCCCTTCGCGGACCAACACACCCAAACAAATTGACACACCCCTTCGTGGACCGATGCACCCATGAACCCATGCAATCATCAGCCTTTGTGTCCCTTGGGACCAACACTCCCCAACCTTGGGTGCGCTCCTCATGTCGACAGGCCCCAACCTCTTTGGTGCACCCTTGCCTTGTGTGTTTCCTTGAGCCAATTGACAAGACTCTCCGTGGGTGTGCCAATGGGGTTATCTAGCCTCTCCAATTTTCCCATGCTACTAAGGGTAGGCGAGTCCACTCCTTCGACGTGCACCCAAGTTACCCCGTCCTTTCCCAAACACAAACCAAGTCTCCATCATCCATCACAAGGAAAGTTAGGTGCATGCCCCCTTGGCGTTGAATGTCACCACTGTGCACCCAAGGTGCTCCTGCCCATGCCTATATGACATTGTTCTCCCAACCGATCACATTCGCATTGTGTTCTATTTCCTGACTTATCTCCAAGTCTTCCCAAGGAGCGCACATGCTTGGTGGGTGTCATAGAGGGCTTTACTTCATCCCCCACTCCAAGTCATTGTCGTCCTTGGCAACATCCATCGATTTCCATGGTGTCTCTACCCCATCTTTAGATCTCGTCACCACTCAACAACTCTTATCTCTGTAACTTCTATGAAAGGGTCCTCTCCCCTCAGGAAGATCTTCAAAGTGTGCCTAAGTGCTAGATACTCTTGATCCATGATGGCTTTAGTACTTCGACTCTATCGTCTGTGTGTCATATACATTGGATCCTCTGAAGTTCCGAATGGGTTGGGTGATCAATCCAACTATCACATTCATTGCTAGAGAATGCATGTCTCCACAATCAACACACCTTTTTCTATCTGCTTCATCGTCACTCTATCCAAATCTTCTTGGTCTTGTTGAATCACCCAATTTAGCCCCAACATATTCACTCCACTTAATCAAAATTCTCTTAAACCTTTTGGTTATGGACAAGGTCCTGCCCCTTGTCTGAGTCTGGAAATTCACCTCCACAACCCATCCTTCATTTTTCAACATCCATACTCAAGTCTTTCCATGAAACCTCTGCTAGGCATCATCGATTGCACTACTTTCTCCCGACAACGCTTCTCCATCTTCTTTGTTTAGTAGGAAAAGTGTACCCAATATCCGCCACCAAGGATATCGATGTACATTTTGTCTGACTTGTGCTCAATGTGCAAGTATCGCAAGACCAACCTAACTTCCTTTGGTGTGCATCTCAAATCCTCAAGTCGTTCTTCAATAAGTTGGAAATCATATATTCCTATGGCCTTCCTACAAAAGCAGACAATCGTTGTGGGGTGTCATTCTTCCACTCCTACCTATTCCATGTTTGTCTCCAAGTCTAGTTGAGTAAGTGCCTCCATGCACTCTCTTGAAGTCTTTGTGGTGGGTAAGTCTATTGTCCAATCCTCCACAATGTCTTTGGATTGTATTTGATAACAATTCACATGGTGATTCCCCCTTTGCTCCATGGTCTTGAAAAGTGAAGAGTCCAATTGTCCCCTACACTCATGTTCATGGTTTTGTGGGTTCCTTAATTGACCAACCTTCCCCATAGTTTCCTTCATCGAAGTCTTCGTCGTTGTCAATTGTTTATCTTCTTCTCCCAGACTACTCAAAGATGCTATGGTGTGGATGAATTCTTGTTGATGTGTCTTGTTGCAAGGATCATCCATACTTCTATTGACTTCTTCTACCAGCCTGATCACATATATCCTAGGCATCCTCACATGGAAATTTTGAGGAATTCCAACCCCAAGATCATCACATGATAATCAAATGGAGATACCAACAGATCCATGTTGCCAAACCACTTCCCCACTCTCAATGGTGTTGAATTAACTATCCACATCACCAACACTACCACTGATTTCATCACTTTACACGTTCCAGTGATACTCTTAGGTTTGCAATGAAGTTAGCTCACAACTCGTTCACTCACAAAACTGTGGGTTGCACTAGTGTCAACCAAAGATGCCATAATCAACCCACTTATTGTTATGTTCACAAAGTAGAGTCCCTCAACTTCTTTTCTTTTGCAAAAGTTGTCCTCGACCTCTTGTCTTAAACTCTTGCATGCATTCCACCAATGTTTCCATGACTTCGTTCATTTCTATTTATGAATTTGAACCATCTCTACCAAGGGTTTGATCTCTTTCACTGTTGGTGTGATTCAAGCCTCCCTTTTTTAAACCAACAGAGCTAACCCCCCTTCCATTGGATAATCCTTCACAAAATGATTGTGCGAAAAGAAGTAACACTCAACCACCTTTTGTTTCTTCTTTAGTCGCATGGGCTAATCCTTCATTGTTGTGTTGTCTTCATGTTGGGTTCTCTCCTCCCCGAGTGCTCCCAACATAGTTTGCATCAAAGTCTTAGTCCCCCTTTCTAATGACTTCAATTTGTTGATCCTCAACTCCATATGTGTGTCAAACTCATCCATTCTCCCCAAATCCTCTTAGAGTTTCAAGAATCATTGAGCTACACTATCCCTCTTCATCTTCCAAGTTTCATCTCATGCACCGTTCATTTCATGCTTAGATTGGTGAATACTTCTAGTTCTTTCCAAGCTTCACCTCCACTTGTCCCTCAAAATTCTCCCACTGCTCCAACTCTTTGCGATACAATCCAAGTCACTTAGCCTTCCCAAGAGTTTTGTATAACTTCTCCATGTTGTTCCAAGTCTGCAATGAGTCTTATGATCATCTACACATCCAAGTACTCAGTTCACCCTCAATAACTTTGCCCCTGGTCTACATATGTCCACAAGAATTCTACAAGTTTGCACTCAAACCACCTGCGATCAAATATCCCACCTTGTCGAACCATTCATTAGGGCATGTGCCCAAAATGCCTCTGTGATCAATTCTAGGACAAGTCCTGCAATGATTTTTTTTATCACCCACCATTTCCAAGTTCTTTGTTTCCCCAAAAAATATTCTCTCGATCTATACAAGGTGTGTGCCCAGAAAAACCTTCCACTGCACTATTAACTAGGACCTCTGTTGCAAGTATGACACCAATCGTCTTTGTGATGAACCAATTTTCCCCTCTGAACAGTTCACCAAGTCTACGACTAGTTGCGAAGGTTTCCACTGAACTTATTTCATGTTGGATATGGGTAAGAGGAATTTTTTTTCCTTGATTTTCATGTCCATTTTTGGGTGGTCCTCGATTTTCATGTCTAGGGTGGTTTTTCAACACATGTTTTTTTGTCGATGGTTTCTATTTTTGGTTAAGGAATTAAGGTTGTTGACTAATCCAGGTCATTCAATTAGGGTTTTGGATGTTGCTCGCTCCTATATGTATATTGTATTGTAAACAATGTGTGATGTGAATGAATACAAAATATGTTGGTTTTCCCGGTTTGGGTTTCTGGAAAAATTATTTGTGTAATGTGTGTATTTTCCATTGTATCATTTCTGTTCTTTTATTGAAAATCTATTTGCAGTAAATTATTGTACAAGGTTAAAATATACACTTCGTAGTGAACTTTTGAAATCACCTTCAATACACCTCAATGCTACCGCTCTCACTATGGTAGTGGTAAATATAATTTTTTTTTGAGACCATTTGTTAGGACCCAAGAGGACATATGTACGAATCTTGCAAACGTACACCTCCTGAGGGCGTGTGGAACCATGACAGTTCTCACTTGGTTGCTTGACAACACTATGGATACTTCACCTAGACTATGCCTTTTCACCTAGAGCATACCCATACTCTGTTCTAGGCTATGAATGAGTCACACTCCAACTTTGTGAAAATCACTTGTATACTTATACAATCTTGTTAACAACTTAACACTTAGTCATTTAAGCATGCATCCATGAACATGTGAAACAAAGAGAACACTTGTGAAAAAAATAAGAGACACACACAAATATAGTGTAGGAAACACAAGATGTTCCTAACACCCAACTAAGTCTTATTATTGTGAAACAATTATAATTTGAGCACTATTGACTCTGTTTACAACTTGGAAAAAGTCACACAACTTCCATCACCTCACCAAGTCACTCATACATAGATTCACCCCACCAAGACTTTATGTCGTAACACTTTCACAACCCCTATGGTGTTCCCTCCATAAACTTACTGCCTCTTCTTGATTGCATACTTCACCAATCTAACAAAGAATTTTGGTTCTACCTCACAACATGCCTCACCCATACCTATGACAATACTTCCCCAAAACTCCCTTGTGCGTCACACTCTTGGCTACTTGTCTTCCATGTCTTTGCAACACTACATTATGTTCTGCCTTTCCTCAGAACCCTGCCTTGGTCGCTTGACATTTTTTCTCTATGCCTTCTTTGGTAGTGTTCCCTTGTGTTCTTATATGGACTCCAAATGTCACCTTCATGAACCGTCGTGTCCTTTGGGTGTGTCGCACCCCTTCGTGAACCAATGTGCCTAGATGAACTGACATGCCCCTTCGTGGACCGATGCGCCCATGAACTGTGCACTCATAAACCTTCATCTCCTTTGGGACCAATGCATATAACGACCCCCAACTTAACTAAGGATCATTATTATGCATAAATACTTATAAAAATGAATTTTTCTTTGCTAACTAATTTCTTGTAGCTTACCAGCTACGAATTACACATATATTTAACTACTTCCTGATATCATAATTAAATACATCTACAACATGCTAAAAACAACATGAATGTAGTTTAAATAATTCATCACAACAACATATAAATCATTCTCAAACACAAGTTAATACACAACAATTGAACACATAATGCAACATAGAAACAAGATAAAACACTTATCTTTTAAAAATGGTTGTGCAACTAATTTCTTGGGATGGATGTTCCACCCAAACATAGAATTTTTGTTCCATATCTTAACAACGAGTCACCCCCGAGCCGGGTCTAGAAATCCAAAAAAGAGGGTGGTCTCTCACTATCCACTCACATCTCAAAAAATCCCACAACCCAATGGTATTCTCCTATAGCTATCTCGATTTTCCACCAACATTTTCCTCTTGTCCTTCCCAACCCAAGGAATCTATCCCTTCACTTCTCTTAGTCCATCAAGAGTCCCATTCATTTATTAGGGTCTCTTTGGCATAGGTAACCAAGAATATTTCTACCAGGAAACTCAAGCAATCTCATTGCTAGGAAAACTACTAGGGAAACATCAACAAACACTTGATGTTACAGTGCAAGTCAAACATGAATTCACTCTTCAGGCATGAAAACCCAGTTCTTCAATATTTTTCTTTAAGTACACTCTAGAAAATCTCCAGTATGCTCCAACATTCACCCTCCATGGTTTCTCCAACTCCAATATCTTCTTTCATGTTCTTTGCTTGTTGTTCATGCTAAACATTGACTGTTTAAAACTGTTGCAACTGCCCATACTAATTTCCTCCCTTTCACTTACTTTCTTGACTTACACACTTCCCCAAGCTGATTTTACTAATCTCCCATGCTCCAAATAACTATGGGATGTGACTTCTCACACCCACCCTCTTACATGTATTCAATGATTTCCTTTGGGGACACTCAATCAGATATTAGAAGGTTCATATACCAACAATAATTTTAGGTAGTGGGTTTAATTAATAGACATGAGTAATTCCCCTTTGGACCCCTTTCTTAGAAATTATCTTATACCCTTCCCTCTCTTGTGGATCAATTCATCCCCCATCTTTGTCTATATCCCCTAACAACAGGCATCACTTTTTATTTATTAAAATTCAGAAATACAACTCACATATACATCACTTGGATGTGGCCATACATTATATCTACATTAAGCATTAATTAAAATGGGTATTACAGTGGGGACATTACATTCCCCCTTCCCTACAATTGGGTGTCATCCTCAATGCATACTATGTCGATATACATGCACAAATTTACATTATAATACCAATAAATAAAAATTCTGCAATTTTACAACTCCAACAATAGTTCCAACCAAAATCTCTTGTTCCTCTCAACTCGTTGACCCAGGGAATGTACCCCCTTCACTACTCTCATTCCATTGGGCTATACCATATTTTTTACAAGGCCCCCAACATAAGTTAGCTAGGACTCTGAGATGTGGTTCTAGAATTATGGCTACTCAAAATGGAGTTTTGCATTCTTATATTTTGTTTTCTTCAAAATTGTCAAAAATTTGTGGGTATTCTTCCCACATGTTTTCTTCATGATCCCATGTAGCATATTCAAGATTGTAGTAGGTCCATTGAACATTTACCATCCCTATGGATTTGTTCTTGAGCACTTTGAATTTTTGGTCCACGATGCGTATTGGTTCCACCCAGAAATCCCAATCATGTTCCACCTTGATCACAGTCCAATCAATTATGTGGTTATGTCCAGGCACATATTTCTTTAATAATGATACATGAAATACATTATGCACTCTCATGGATGCAATAAATGTTAGCATGTATGCAAATGGACCTATCTTTTCTAAGATCTCAAAAGTTTTGTAATATCTTGCTGCCAGTTTTGAGCAACTTCCTAATATTAGTGAACTTCTTTTCTCCTTCACTTTTAAAAACACATGCTCGACCACTTTAATATCCATGAAAACCCGTCCCGAGTAGCCTTTAAATTCTGCTTGATATTTTCCCTTTTCTCTTCCATTTCCTTCAACAAACCTGACCCAATAACCACTTTGTTTGTTGGATTATCCCAACTCACTGGTGTGTTACATTTCCTACCATACACTTCTTCAAACAAACTCATTTTCAATGAGCTTGAAACCCATTATTGTAATAAAATTCCACTAACTGGATATAATCTTCCGACTTTGCTGGCTAGTCCATCACATACATTCTGAGCATGTACTCAATTATTCTATTAGTCCTCTCCGTTTGTTTATCTGACTTTAGGTGATACATTGTACTAAGATTTATATTTGTCCCAAAACCTTTGAACAAACCCTTCCAAAAATTGGAAGTGAATTTTGGATCTTTGTCTAAAACTATTTCCTTGGGCACTCCATGTAGCCTGACAACTTCATTCATGTATATTTCTGCAATATTTTCTACCTTGTGTGTAGTCTTCACTGGAATAAAATGTGATGCCTTAGTTAATTTATCCACCATCGCCATGATGGAATCGTGTTGCTTCACTGTTCTAGGAAACTTTGTACTAAAATCAACAATAACTACTTCCCACTTCCATTCTAGAATGGGCAATGGCCCCTACTATATGTCTATATTCATTCTTCACCTTCTAGCACTCTAGACATCTGGCTATGTAATTAGTTGCTTCTTTCTTCATTCCATGCCAAAAATATTAGCTTCTTACAACTATAATTGACTTCTGATATCTTGTGTGCCCAACATATGACACATTGTGCATTTCCCTCAACACTGTATTTTTCATCTCACTAGAATTTGGCACATATATTTTTCATCTATACATGAGTATTCCATCCTCTTGCAACTCATAAAATTTAAACTTCTTTAAATTTCCTTTCTATAATGTTTTTTTATTATCAAATAGTTTTGATCTGAATTTGTTGTTGCAATAATTTTATCTTTCAGATCAATGTTGTACATGTTGATGGATGCAATATGCATCTCATGTTCTCTCCTGTTGAGTGCATCAACCATTTGATTATCTTTTCCTTTTGTGTGCGTAATCTCAAAGTCACATTCACTAAGGAATTCCAACCATCTAGTTTGTCTGACATTTAATGTGGGTTGTCCAAAAAAATGTTTCAGACCACAATGGTGTGTCCTTTGCTCAAATTTCCTCCCCATGAGGTAATGTCACCACATTTTAAGTGCTTGAACAATGGATACTAATTCTAGATCATGGGTAGTATAATTCCTATCATGTTTTTTTTAATTTCTAGACTCATAACATACCACATGATCTTTTTGTGTGAGGAATCCACCGAGCCCTTCCTTGCATGCATCTGTGCACACCAAAAAATCTTCATCCAGATATGCAATCTTCAATATTGGCACACTTGCCAAGATGTCTTTTAGTTAATGAAATTTGTCTTCATACTTGGGAGTTCATTTAAATTTCACTCCCTTGTTTTGAAAATAAGTGATTGTCTTGCAATATTTGAGAATCCTTTTATGAATGTTCGGTAATAACTGGAAAGACCCATGGATGATTTGACCTATGTAAAATTTCTTAGCATTGGTCATCCTCTAATGACCTTAATATTCTCTGGATCAACTTCTATCCCTTCTGTGGAAATTATATTCCCTAAGTAGTGAATCTTCTTTTGATAAAATATGCACTTACTTAGCTTAACATTCAATTTATGCTCTCTTTAAAATTGCAAAACTGGTATTCTTAAATGTTTCTAATGTTCCTACTCTGTCTTTGAGTAATGAGTATATCATCTAGGAACACAATTACAAACCTATCCAGGTACTTGATGAGCCCCACTATTGTGCATTTTAGAGGCGCATATTTGTGTTAAGAATCAAATATCAATATAGCATAGAAAAACTTCAGAATAAGTACTCAATGCGTTGAAAAGAGATAATTTCAGATAATAAGCCTCTTCGAGGGGGAAACCTCCTTTTACCCTACATAAATGCTCAAGTACAAGATGATTCCAAATGAAAGTGTCTCCTTGGTATATATAGGAGACTAGGAGGTATAATTACAACTAATGAAATACAAGATTTCAACAGTTTCCAAACTTCTTCTTGCCCATATGGTTTCTGAGTAGTCAATACCCGTGCAAGCTTTAACAACCATTGTGATCTTATGTCGTGATGAATGGGCTTAGTGGGAGCAATTTTTTCAAGCATGATTCATTCCAGAAAGGTGTCAGATGCATGGAAAAATAAGTTGGATGATTTGGGGGATTTCTATCACAAACTCCATGTTACACACCCCATACCCCATGATGAATGTTCTGGTTGGATGGACTCACACAATATAGCTTATTTGCATTGTGTTAGTGTCTAGGATTCAAATGATAGCTTATTGACATTGTAGATTTTAAAAAAAAAAAAAGGTAGATTTTTAAAAATGGATATTTTTTCTATTAACATTTAAGGCATAAATCCAAAAAACCAATCAAACAAATAGAGTTAAAAAATTGATAAATAAATTTATGTCATTTTAACATAATGATTACACGTGTAAAAGAGAATATAAATCAACAAGGATTAGAATATAAACAAATTGTAATGATTAGATTAAAAAAACAATAGTTTTTTAAAAATGGATTTTTTTTACATCTAAAGCATAAATCCAAAAAAACAATCAAACAAATAGAGTTAAAAAATTGATAAATAAATTTATATCACTTTTACATAATGATTACAAGTGTAAAACTATTAATAATGTAAAATAATTTAAAAATATAAATTTAGAAAACTAATGACCAATATCTAATATCTTCACTAAAAAATGCGCATAAAAAAATCAATACAATTTAATTTAACAAGATGTTTAGTATAATATCATTTTGAATTTCATAGTTTCAATAACATTTTAATCATTATTGAAATGCATTTTTAAAAAATATTGCCTAATTTATATTCAAAATTTGAAAGAATTACATTGAATACAACATTGTTTTGAACATTTTAATATATTGAGTTTGTGCCGAGTATTATGAGGCATTTTCAAAAAAGAGAAGGATTTTGTTTTGCAAGTATCTTTTTCCCTTAGTTTATATATCATTTTTAAAAAATATTGCCTAATTTATATTCAAAATTTGAAAGAATTACATTGAAGGCAACATTGTTTTGAACATTTCAATATATTGAGTTTGTGTTGAGTATTATGAGGCATTTTCAAAAAAGAGAAGGATTTTGTCTTGTAAGTATCTTTTTCTCTTAGTTTATATAGTTTTTTTTGTTAGGATATGGTTTAAATCAATTTGAAAGGCTTCACAATAAATTTGATTCATCATATTTATCTCTATTTCAATACTAAATGTGAGACATTTTTTTTTTACTATTATTAATATCTATCTATCTATCTATCTATCTATATATATATATATAATTAGACTTATTCTATACAAATTCAAAGTCTTTTATATCCATACTTGTCAGGACTCCATAGGACGCTTGTCTAGATCTTGCGATAGTACACCTCTTGAGGGCATGCAACACCGTGACAGTTCTCACTTGGTTGGTTGGAAACAACAAGGATAATTCACCCATACTATACCTCTTCTATGTTGCATACTTCACCAAGCTAACACAGACTTTTGGTTATGTCTCACAACATGCCTCACTCAGACCCGTGACAAGACTTCCCCAAAACTCCTTTATGCATCCCACTCTTGGCTACTTGCTTCCATCTCTTCGTAACTCCACATTTTGTTCTGAATTTCCTCAAAACCTTGCCTTGGTTGCTTGACACTTTTCCTCTATGCCTTCTTTGGTTGTGTACCCTTGTGTTCTTATATAGACTCCAAATTTCACCTTTGTGAACCATCACGTCCTTTGGGTGTTTCACTCCCCTTCGCGGACCAGCACGCCCAAACAAATTGATGCACCCCTTCACGGATTGATGCATCCATGAACCCATGCAATTATCAACCTTTGTGTCCCTTGGGACCAACACTCCCCAACCTTGGGTGCGCTCCTCATGTCAATGCGCCCCAACCTCTTTGGTGCACCCTTGCCTTGTGTGTTTCCTTGAGCCAGTCGACAAGACTCTTCGTGGGTGTGCCAATGAGGTCATCCAACCTCTCCAATTTTCCCATGCTGCCAAGGGTAGGCAAGTCCACTCCTTCGGCATGCACCCAAGTTACCCCGCCCTTTCCCAAACACAAATCAAGTCTCCATCATCCATCTCAAGGAAAGTCAGATGCATGCCCCCTTGGTGTTGCATGTCACCATTGTGCACCCAAGGTGCTCCTGCCCATGCCTATATGACATTGTTCTCCCAACCGATCACATTCCCATTGTGTTCTATTGCCTGACTTATCTCCAAGTCTTCCCAAGGAGTGCACATGCTTGGTGGGTGTCATAGAGGGTTTTACTTCCTCCCCCACTCCAAGTCATTGTCGTCCTCGACAACATCCATCGATTTCCATGGTGTCTCTACCCCATCTTTAGATCTCATCACCACTCAACAATTCTTATCTTCGTAACTTCTATCAAAGGGTCCTCTCCCCTCAGGAAGATATTCAAAGTGTTCCCAAGTGTTAGATACTCTGTCATATGTGTGTCATATACATTGGATCCTCTCAAGTTCCGAATGGGTTGGGTGATCAATCCAACTATCACATTCGTTGCTAGAGAATGCACGTCTCCACATTCAACACACCCTTTTATATCTGCTTCATCGTCACTCTATCCAAATCTTCTTGGTCTTGTTGAATCACCCATTGTAGCCTCAACATATTCACTCCACTTAATCAAAATTCTCTTAAACATTTCGGTTCTGGACAAGGTCCTGTCCCTTGTCTCAGTCTAGAAATTCGCCTCCACAACCCATCCTTCATTTTGTAACTTCCATACTCAAGTCTTTCCATGAAACCTCTGCTAGGCATCATCTATTGCACTACTATCTCCTGACAATGCATCTCCATCTTCTTTGTTTAGTAGGCAAAGTGTACCCAATAGCCGCCACCAAGGATATTGATGTACATTTTTTCTGACTTGTGCTCCTTGTGCAAGTATCACAAGACCAACCTAACTTCCTTTGGTGTGCATCTCAACTCCTCAAGTCGTTGTGTAATATGCTAGAAATCATATATTCCTATGGCCTTCCTACAAAAGTGGACAATCGTTGTGGGGTGTCATTCTTCCACTCCTACCTATTCCATGTTTTTCTCTAGGTCTAGTTGAGTAAGTTCCTCCATGCACCCTCTTGAAGTCTTTGTGGTGGGTAAGTCTGTTGTCCAATCCTCCACAATGTATTTGGATTGTATTTGATAACAATTCACATGGTGATTCCCCCTCTTCTCCATGGTCTTGAAAAGTGAAGAGTCCAATTGTCCCCTACACTCATGTTCATGGTTTTGTGGGTTCCTTAATTGACCAACCTTCCCCATGGTTTCCTTCATCGAAGTCTTTGTTGTTGTCAGTTTTTTATCTTGTTGTCCTAGACTACTCAAAGATTGTATGGTGTGGATGAATTCTTGATACCATGTCTTGTTGCAAGGCTCATCCATACTTCCATTGACTTCTTCTACCATCCTGATCACATATATCTTAGGCATCCTCGCATGGAAAGTCTGAGGAATTCCAACCCCAACATCATCACATGATAATCAAATGGAGATACTAACCGATCCATGTTTCCAAACCACTTTCCCACTCTCAATGGTGTTGAATTAACTATCCCCATCACCAACACTACCACTGATTTCATCACTTTACACGTTCCAGTGATACTCTCAGGTTTGCGATGAAGTGAGTTCACGACTCGTTCACTCACAAAATTGTGGGTGGCACTAATGTCAACCAAAGATGCCATAATCAACCCACTTATTGTTATGTTCAAAAAGTAGAGTCCCTCAACTTCTTTGCTTTTGCAAAAGTTGTCCTCGACCTCTTGTCTTAAACTCTTGCATGCATTCTGCCAAGGTTTCCATGACTTCATTCATTTCTATTTATGAATTTGAACCATCTCTACCAAGGGTTTGATCTCTTTCACTGTTGGTGTGATTCGAGCCTCCCTTTTTTAAACCAACAAAGCCAACCTCCCTTGCATTGGACAATCCTTCACAAAATGATTGTGCGAAAAGAAGTAACACTCAATGTTGGTTACTAGCTCTAGTTGTACTCTGTCAACTAAGTTATTGACACAGGGTTCATGTCTTTCGGTTTTCCAACAAAAGCCTCTAAAACTATCGGTCCTCCTACTAAACCAGAAGGCAACACAACACACAGAATGGGTTGCGCAGTCTCACCCGAGATAACTTTAATGGGTGGGTGTAAGACTCATGCGTTTACAACCTAGGATTGAGTGCAAGATATGGGATCTGTATTCTAGACCATATATTATTATAAATTGTGATTATAACCTACTATTATTCATGACTTATTCCCTCAATATCGCAACAACATTTACACAAGCAAGGTAATAACTCTTTCATTCATTAAGCATAACAAATAACTTCTAAAAATACGATAAAGATATGCATGCATTCATCACATTACATAGCCGTTACCATGGTTCACGCCCCCCTGGGCTATGTCCATAAATATTTGTCTCTTGGCTCTTTTATTATGGTATTTCTGTGTATCCAGTGCCACATGCTTACAATTCTCCTCAGATGGGTAAGATCTATATGAGGCGAACTAAATCACACCAGGCTCCTCAGCCCGTGATCTAATCCTTAGATATTCCTTCTCTCCTCTCCTCCAGCTCAACAACTTACAAAATAGTACATAACAACATTACAATTCGCATCGACTCATACATATCTATGATGTAGCAATGATCTGAATAATGCAAAAATCCAACCTATGATACCTACGTATAAGAACCCTCTATAATACCTCAGTATCGGTATTTATACATTTTTGGCTCTTCAGCCATTACAATACATGAACAAAACCCTAAACCTACCAACGTTGGGTCTTCCTCTCATGTGCGCATGTTTCTCCTCCTTCTATCTGTCGCTCTCCTTGTGCATGCTTTCTTGCATGCACACGTGCTGTGTTTCCTTCCAGTTGTCCCTTCTGTTTTTGCACACTTTCTCTCCCCATGATCATCCTTCTTTCCACTTTAGACTGCTGCCAACATGCCTCCAACACTGACATGTGGCTCATCCTGAGCCACCTAATCTATCTGAGCTTCCTCTACCTGTGCTAATACTTCTACTACCTGCTCCTGTAATGACTCCATTTGAGCCTGATGCTCATGTTTTTGGGTTTGTGCAAAGATTAGATTTTCTTGCAATTTCTTAATCTCCTGCATCCTTTTGACATGTTCTAGGATTGGTATGGTCTTCTTATTCTACTTGAGCTCTTGGATCACTGCATTGATCCTTTCCTCTTCCTTGTCCCACCGTTGGACCTGTGGATTCTCCTCCAACCTTATCCAAAGTTGCGCTGCTTTATCGAACAAGTTAGCTATTGTGCTAACCTGTTGCTCTATCTCCTATAGTTGCGTTGTTTCTTCCTGCTTCCTTTTCTCCTTCACTACGGGTGGAGTGGTGGGTAAAAGTTGTTCTCAAAGAATCTCTATCTCCTTCTGATATTGCTCGATGGCCTACGCAATCTGATCAATATTTTCTACTACTGGAAGTTCATTCCCTTGTGAGGTGTTTGGAAGTTTCTAAAAAATTCCTCATACTCTTCATTCCAATTTGTTCCTGCATTCTCTTTCCTCCTGAGTTTCGAACTTGGCCTGCTCACAAACTTTTTCCAGCACCTCCCGCTTCTTTGTTGCTTGCTATAACTCAATTAAGTCTCTGTGTGCATGAGACTGTACCTCGTGGTCGACGCTTACCTGAAACTTGTGTAGTTCCCTTGATGGCATCTAAGTCAAGACCAATTGGATGTGGTTTAAATCCTTCAAGGGTGTCTGCCCCACGATTTTATCCATGCGCAACATGCTAGGTGTGATGTAGATCGTTGCATTTGTGCACGGTAATGAGTGGACTGGATCTCATTCTTCTACCTCCACTCTTTCGTCGGTCTGTGGTGTTGATGGTTCTATGCTCTTGCTATTGCTTGCTATCTGTACTTCCCTAAATTTTTTAAGGAACTGTCCCATTTTTGCCAGCTCTTTTTGCAATTTGTCCCTGTGATGTGCTGCATGGTCGAAGTCTTCGGTTAGATAGTCTTGGACCATTCTGGTGATCATTTCCCATCATCCTTCATAATTGTATATTCTAGCAGTGCTTGTTGTGACTTTGACTTCTTGCGCTTGCCTCCTGCCTACGTGGATGGTCTCTTATTTCCCCCTGGTTCTTGTGTGTTGGGATTTGAGGCGGTCTCCTACTCTCCCTCAGCTTGTTTCTGTTGTTCCTTGGTCAGCTGTGTATTCTCCTTATTCCCCTTCTAGGTTCCTATCTTCTTTGGCCCTTTGTCTATCTGTGTTGGCTTTCGTTGAACCGTTCTCGGTCGCTTGGGCACTTGGATTTTCGGAGGCTGCATTTCTCCCTACTCAGCCTCTCCTTCTGCTATTCTTTTCGACACTTTCTGGGTGATGGCTAGAATCTTCCATTCGTTGGGCCATTCACTGATGACCATATCGATATCACCCTCTGTGATGTAGTAGCACATATTTAGCCACTGTTTAGCTGGATCCTTCCTTTCCTGTATCCACATTTCTTGTCGTGTGGTCTAGAAGTTGGCGATGTCCGTATATTGCACGACAGCCTCTGGTGTTATTCTCCACATTCGGTTGATGGCTTCCTACAGGTTGCATAGGTATGCTTCAAATATGATCCCATTCTCTCTCTTATGCCTAGAATTCAACCCTTCTTTCAACAATAGATACCTCGATCCCGTAGGCATTGGTCTGGTACAAAAAACTACAAACCCTGGTTCTCGCCATCCCATGAAGGCTATTAAAGTAATTAACCATGAGTAGTGGAATTCTGTTCCTATATCCTGCACATTCTTGCAGTCCTCTAGGAATAAGTTCAATAAGTATGGCACCCAGTTCATTGAGGTGCCTTCTGTACACTGGGCTGCAACTGCAATGACTCCAGCTGGTACTTCTTCTCTGCAACATTTTCTTAGCAACTTGTAGGCTAAGATTTTTGTGCCTAGTTGTGTGGCTGTGTTGTTGATTCATTTGATGATGATGCATCTTGTCCCCCTAGAAGTGCCATACTTATTCATTTCTTCTGTGAGCACTTTCTCCTTGGTTTTTTCATCCAAAAACAACGCAGGATCCATACCCCGAATTGGTAACCCTGTTATTTGCACAATAAGATCAATTGTTATGGGGACAGGCTTGTCCATCCATATGTCCCCTCCATGTGTGACTTCTAACAATTGTTTGATGCATGATTTTTCGTACTAGCCTCAACCAAAATGTGGTAGGTTCAACATACCTAAAATTCCTATTTTGTCCAACCTAATTGCCCACTAGTATGGCTGGTTAATCGGTTCTACGAATGGGTTCATGCTTGCAGTCTGTAAAAACACCCTCGATGCAAGTTATGGGAACTTGGCTTCGTCTACTACATCGTGGTATGAATATTTGAGCTTCCCGACATGGCCCAATAGCTCTAGTCCTAACTGTACCCCATCTGGTATGTGTGGTAGAACAATTTATGATATCGGTTTCTTGCGGGGTGAACTTGGTATCTGTATTTTGTCCTTCTACTGTGGTGGCTAGCTCGAAGTTCCAACGGCTTCTGGTTGTTCCTTTGTATTCCATTCTGGCCAAGACGAGACATCTTAAGTGGTCTCCCCTGCTGGGTGTTCTGGGATGGTTATTTGAGACTCATCTGGCTCCACTACTTCTTCTGGATTCTGCGTCGTTCCATTAACTTCTGGGGATTCTTTGGTGCTCTCTGGTTGCACCTCCTTTTGGGTTTCTGCTTCTTGGTTCTATGGTTCCTGCGCCACTACATCCATATCTACATTCGTGGCCTCTGCTGTTGGTTGCTGAATTTATTCCAGTATCAGTGTGGGATTCACCGGTATCGTCTCTGGGGATGGGATTTCATTGACATTGACGACCTTCAACGACTTCTGGTAAACTTCTTCAGCTTGTCCTCGTGACCTGGTTTGAACTTTGGTTTTTCTAGCAGTCTGGCTCACTTTTGCTTGATTGGGAGGTGCCATAATGGTGAGTATCAAATGGATGCTAGACTCGAATGGTCTCTGCGGTCTCCGTGAACTCTCTCTGTTTTATTTCACCTCTGTCACTCTCTGTTTGCTCTGTCTTTGTGAATAAACTATAGGTTCCCGCATCTGTGTGTTGTATGGCTTCCCCATGAAGCATATCGAGTATGATTTTTTGGTTATGGGTTAAATGCACCTTAATTATGGGTTCAATGCATCTTCTGCAGTTTCATATTTACCATTACTCCTGTTGTCTCATGTTATGTTGGTGCGATTAATGTGGTGTCCCATCGGTCCTTGACTCTCTTTAATTTCACCTAGTTTCATCTTGTCATGCTGTTTTTTCAACCTTTCTTTTTCCCGCTTGTTTTCCCTTTGTATGTAACCATTGTTCTTGTCCTTGCCGAATTCATGTTTCAAATTCATGTGGCCTTTCTACTTTTGGCGTACTGCACCCTTTTTAGTTTTGTTTCCTTTTTGATTTTTTTTTTTTTTTACTGTGCGGTGGGTGGTCGATTTTCCTTATACAACTTCAGTCGGCTCTCGTTGATCATTCCTCTGAGTTCTATGCCTTCTAAATCTCTTAACTATACAACTCCTCCATCTGTGACAGATTTTACTTCGTATGTTCCTAACCAATGCATTATGAGCTTTCCTGGGTGCTGTAACTATTTGTTGTCATACATCAATACTAGATCTCCTTCCTTGAACATTTTCTTCTTGATGTGTCTATCGTGCCAAGATTTGTCTCTTTCTTTTTTCACTTGTTGATGGAATCATGCCAAGATTCGGTCTTCCTCCATGGTCAATAACTGATTTAGTCTCTTCTATACTGCGCCTCATTCTGTCATTTGTGTGATAGCTGCTATGCATAAGCTAGGTACTAAAAACTCTGACGACACTACTGCTTCTTGGCCATAAACTAGTTTAAATGGCATGTGTCCTGTTAAATTTTTGCATGTAGTCCTGTATGCCCATAATACTATTGGTACTTTGAGGTCCCAATTGTCCTTGTTGACGTTGTAAATCTTTGCTAGTGCCTTCTCCAGAATTTTGTAGAAGGCTTCCACTGTGCCATTTGCCTATGGATGATATGGTGTGCTCTTCTGGTGGTGGACTTCAAATTCTTCTGTCATCGCGCGGATGGTGTTGTTTATGAAGTGTGTGCCTTGGTCGCTCATTAAAACTCTTGGGTACCCAAATCGATTGATTACTTATTCAAACAAAAAGTGCACTGTTGTTTCCGCGTTGCAATCTTTTACTGGTGTGGCTTCTGCCTATCTTGTTAAATATTCTGTCGCAGTGATAATGTACCTAGCCCCTGTTCTTTTTTCTAGTGGGTTGATTGGTCCCACAAAGTCTATTGCCCATTTTTCAAATGTCTGTAATGTTACTTGTGGTCATAATGGCATCTCATCCCTTCTGTTGGGTTTTCCTACCCTTTGACATACATCACATCTTTGACAATACTCCTTCGAGTCTTTGTGAATCGTTGGCCACTGTAGTCCTGCACAATACCTTCTATGCGGTAGTTTTACCCGCATAATTCCCTCCTACTATTCCCTCGTGGGCTTCTGCTAAGACTCTTGTTCTTTCGTGCTCTAATGTATATCTTTGCAATATGTTATCTGTGCTCATTTTATATAAATGTCCCGCAATCAGTTGATAGTCGACAATGTAGACTACCAGGTTTTTCTTCTGTGCGGTGCTATAGTCTTATGACACAGTACCTGTACTCAAGTACTGAATGATATATGCAAAGTATTCATCAGCAATATATACTAAGAATAACTATGCATCCAGAAGTTTGTCTTCTATATTTGTAGGTTCTTCTCCATTTGTGACCCTTGATAGTTGGTTAGGTCCTGCATTCAATTTTCTAGGTTTAATTATTACTTCAAACTCAAATTCTTGGAATAGTAGTAACCATCGACATATTCTCCCCCCCAACACTGGCTTTTTGACTAGGTATTTCAGGGCTGAGTGATCTGTGAACATTTTAAAGTGCTTTCCCAATAAGTAATGTCTGAATTTATGCAGTGCATAGACCATGGATAGGCCTTCTCTTTCTTTCATGTTATAGTTCTATTCTGAGTCTGATAACTTCCTACTTGCAAATGCTACCAGGTGATCCAAGTCTCCCTCTCTTGGCTACACCAATATAGCTCCATGTGCTATGGCTGATGCATATACATGCACATCGAATGTCTTTTCCCAGTTTGGAAATAACAATATCGGCACGGTAACCATATTTTCCTTCAATGTATCTAGACCGTGTTGACACTCGCCGTTCCATTGAAACTTTGTATCCTTCCTTAGCATCTTTTCTATCGGTGATGTGATCTGTGCATATCCTTTGATGAATTTCTTATAGTATCCTATGTATCCTAACGTCGCTCTTAGCTGATGAACTGCTTTCTGTGCTGACAAATTAAAAATGACTGCGATCTTTGTCAGATCTACTAATAAACCTTGTTTTCATAATATGTGGCCCAATAGTATCCAAAATGGTGTTCCAAATATGCATTTCTTGATGTTCAGTGATACATGGCACCGTCTGCATCTTTCTAACATCAGCCGTAAAATTTCCACATGGTTTTTCAACAGACTATAGACTGTCCAATCATCCAGGTATACTTCAAGAAACTGATGGATGAATTCCTTAAATGCTATGATGACCACTATGGAGAATATTGTTGGTGCGTTCTTCAGTTCAAACGACATGACTGTGTACTGATAAGATCCCCATTCTGTCACAAACGTGGTCTTGTGTCTATCCTCTTGTGTTATCTTAATCTGATGGTAGCTCGAGAATCCATCAGTGAATGAGTAAGCTTCATGTCCTCCCATGTTCTCTAACACTTCATCTATGAATGGTGTAGGGAATGGGTCATGTAGGCATGCATCGTTCAACTTTCTCAAGTCGACGCATATCTTGATCCCTCTTCCTTGTTTCTTGTCTTGTAATACCATCGATCTTATCCATTTTGACATCTCAACTGGTTCTATGATGTCAACTTTGTTGGGTATGTGTTATATTCTTTGTGCGTAGGGGTTCGGGGGCAGCGCCCTCAATTTTTTTTTTTCTACATCTGGACTGCATTTTTTCTGCCTCAGAACTGCATTATATTTAGGCGGTTTTTTCGCACATGGTTTCTTTGCCGATGGTTTTCCATTTCCGGTTAAGGAATTAGGGTTTTGGACTAATCAATTTCATTGGGTTAGGGTTTTGGATGCCGCTGATCCTATATGTATTTTGTATTGTAAACATTGTAACATGATGAATAATATAGAATATGCTAGTTTTCTCGGTTTGGGATTCCAGGAGAAAAATCTCTGTGTAATGTTTGTATTTTCCATTGTATATTTTTTGTTCCTTTATTGAATATCTGTTTGCAATAGATATTGTACAAGGTTAAAATCTATATTTGGTATCAGAGCTTTATTAGCTTCAGGGGGATGCCTTTATGGTCAAGGGTTTGGCTTGGGACTGTGACAAGCCTTGTTATAGTGGGAGATCTGTGGTATTTCTTTTTCAGGTGAAAAGAAATGGAAAGCAATTTGAAGATGGAGATCGAGAAGTTTAATGGGAAAAGTTTTGAGCTGTGAAAGCTCAATATGGAAGATCTGTTGGTGGACAGAGATCAGTGGATCGTGGTAGATCTAGGTACTGCACCTACAGGAACTTCTGTAGATGACTGGAAAAAGTTGGATTGGAAGGCAAAGATCACAATCCGAAAGTGTCTCTCTGATTTAGTATTACTAAATATGTCAGAGGAAGCTACAACCAAGGATTTATGGGAAAAGTTGGGGAAGTTGTATCAGTCTAAGTCCCTGGTAAATAAACTATTCTCGAGAAAGAAGATGTATAACCCAAGGATGAGAGATGGAGACTTGGTGGCAGAGCATTTGAACACCTTCAATAACGTGGTAACTCAGTTAGTATTTGTTGAGATTAAAATTTCAGATGAATATAAATGTATTAGTTTGTTGTGTTCTTTACCAAACTTGTGGGATAGTTTGGTTGTGGCCATAGGTAGTAATACAACTTCCTTGAAGTTTGAAGAAGTGGTCTCATCCTTGTTGTCGGAGGAGATGAGATGGAAGAATATGGAAGGACATAACACAGATGCATTATTTGCAAGAGGACGTTCCCAAGAAATAAATAGATCTAATTTCTCAAGTGGGATATCTAAGTCTAAGGGTAGATCTAAATCTCTCGGAAATTTTGTAAGGGTATGTTGGAGATGTGGAAAATAAGGGCACTACAAGAGGCAGTGTAGTTCCAAAGTTGAGAAAAAGAAGGGATCTAAAGAATCTTCTTCTACAGAAGAAAAGACCTCCAAGGAAGAAGGAGGGGATGTGTACTTGGACTCTTCAAGAACACATGCACATCATGAGGCATGGTCGGTTGACTCTGGTGCATCCTTTCATATGACTCCCCATAGGAAGTGGTTCTGCGAATATGAAAGGTATGATGGAGGTAATGTTTTCTTAGGTAATGATTTGACAACCAAAATCATAGGAAGAGGAAGGGTCAAGTTGAGGCTCATAGATGGAAGGATTAGAACACTACCTAGTGTTCTGCACATCCCAGGTTTGGCCAAAAATTTGATTTCTGTAATCAAAATGGACGATGCAGGGGTAAAAACAATATTTCAAAAGGAAACCTACAGGATGGTTTGAGGTGCAATGGTGTTGCTGAGGGGAGTTTGGTTTTGAACTCTGTATAAGATGAAAGGAAGCACTATTAGTGATGGGTGTAATAGTTCGAATGTTCTTGATATTGGATTTGAAGAAGAAAGAACTCCTACAGTCTCTGGAGAAAAGGTTATGCTGTGGAATCAAAGATTGGGGCATATCAGAGAGAAGGGTATTTGACTACTACACGGTAAAGGTATGGTTGAAGGTATGTCTAACTGCTCTCTGGATTTTGATTTCTGTGAACATTGTCTATATGGGAAGAAAAATCGGGTAGGATTCCCCTCTGGTGCAACAAGGGCAGAAGGAATTTTACATCTAGTTCACAGTGATTTTTTTGGACCTATGTCGGTCCCATAATTGGAAAAATATATGTACTATGTCTCATTTATAGATGAATTCTTGAGGAATACTTGGATATATTTCCTCAGGAAGAAATATGAAGTCTTTGAAAGGTTTAAAGAGTTTAAGGCTCTTGTTGAGAATAAAATAGAGAAAAGAATTAAGGTGTTGAGGACAGATAATGGCGGAGATTTTTGTGGAAATGAATTTGAAGAATTTTGTAAGAAGTGCAGTATAGAAAGGTAGAAGACTAATCCATATACACCTCAGTAGAATGGAGTTGTAGAAAGGATGAACATGATGGTGATGGAAAATGCAAGGTGCATGCTCAATGGTGCCGGGTTAGGGAAATAATCCTGGGCAGAGGTAGTGGGTACTGCATGTTACCTGGTCAACAGGTCACCCTCATCAGCGTTGGATGACAAGACTCCACAAGAGGTATGGAATGATATAGAACCTTCTCTCACACATCTCAAGGTATTTGGCTGCGATGCATATGTTCATGTTCTAAAGGAAAAACAAGAGTAAGCTGGATAAGAAGGCTGAAAAGTGTATCTTTATTGGATATAAATATGGTCTCAAAGGTTATAAGCTTTGTAACCCAGAAACTAAGAAGGTAGTGTATAGATGAGATGTGGTATTTAGAGAAATGAAGGATGTTGTTAAACAAGAATTCCTACCAAGTAAGGAAGAACCAAAGAAGATAGAGTTTTATTTAAAGGATGATGAATTAGACTCTACAAAAGAACATGAATAAGAAGAAGAAGATCTTCATACTCCAGTATTGAGGAGATCAGTTCGAGAAAGAAGGCTACCAAAAAGGTATAGTCCATCTGATTTTCATTCAAATTTTGCTTTGTCTATTACGGATGATGATCCTAGAACCGTCAGGGAGGCAGTGGATTCAGAGAATGGAAATCTCTGGAAAAGGGCCATGGACGAAGAAATGGCATCTTTGGATAAGAATGAGGCTTGGGATCTAGTGGAGTTGCCAAATGGAAGAAATCCCATTGGTAGAAAATGGGTATTTAAAAAGAATCTGAACGCAGAAGGAAAAGTGGAGAAATACAAATCTTGGTTAGTAGAAAAGGGTTATTCCCAAGTTGAGGGAATTGATTTTGGTGAGATTTTTTCTCCTGTTGTCAAGTTAAACCTCCATAAGATTTCTGTTATCTGTTGCTACTGCATTTGATTTTGAAATAGAACAAATGGATACGAAGACAACATTCCTACATGGGGATTTGGAGGAAGAAATCTATATGAAGCAACCATAAGGTTATGTTGTGAAGGGAAAGAAGGAGCTGGTATGCAAGATGAAAAATTTCATGTATGGTTTAAAACAATCACCAAGAATGTGGTATCAAAAATTTGATACTTATATGTTGGGACTTGGCTTCACAAGAAGCAAAGAAGATCACTGTGTGTATTTTAAATTAATTTGTGATCATTTGATTTATTTGGTCTTATATGTGGATGACATGTTGTTGATAGGAAACAACAAGGAGATTATCCAGGATGTGAAAACTCAGTTGTCCTCTAAATTTGACATGAAGGATCTCGGTGCTTCAAATTTCATTTTGGGAATGGAAATTAAAAGAGATCGTAAAAGGAGGAAACTCTGGTTAAATCAGAGAAAATATATCGAGACAATATTGCAGAGGTTTAATATGCAGGAATCTAAACCGGTCAAGGTTTCTATTCCTATTGGTGTAAAGTTATCTACAGATCAGTGTCCCAAGACACATGAAGAGGAGGAGGACATGTCTCGTGTTCCATATGTGAGTGCAGTTGGAAGTTTGATGTATGCAATGGTCTATACTAGATAGGAATTGACTCTAAAGAACCAGTGTTATCAAAACAACACCTATAAAGAGGCAGCTCCACGTTTCTAAGCGAAAGACTGAAAAGTCCTCTCAACCGACAAAGTGGGCGATATACCACCCTAGGTTGGAGACCCAAATCCATGACTGACTAACTCACTATGGAAAACTAGGGAGCACAGAGCACACACTAAAAGTTCCTAAAGGAAAATCAAGCAAACGACTAACTAGTTGGAAGAACAGTTACACCAACCAACACTAGAGCAACTTACCGGTGCAAGTGCAACTTGAATACGGAAGCACACTTCGGGTATACTCTGCAAAGTGTGACCTGATGGCTGCCCTAGGTATTGCGGTATACCCCCACGGTCACCTGTGTATGTCACTAGAAAGATAGGCAACTAGGTTGCCAGCGTGTGAACATTCACCAGGCGGGTACAGTCGACAGTCGGGTAGACCACAATGAGCAGGGTATCAAGCCTGAAACCTGCCAAGGGTATCGAAAGCAAGTGGTCTGAAAGACAACTGAGGACCTCGAAAAAATTTGAGACCCATGAAGCTCCGTGGCAATTGCAATCGACGGAATCCCAAGACAAACCCTCTATATGTGTTCTCCACTACGATTGGTATGGATTTGGAGGGGTTATCTCTACTACCTTTCTGCATGCGACCTCGTGTTTAGCCCCTGTGTTAGAGGGGGGTCCCGGATAAATTTCACGATACTGGAATTCTACACTCCTTAGCACAGACTCGTATGTTTGTTTTATAGCCTTGAAGAGTTTCCTCTCCAACCTAAATCAAGGCTCTAGCCTAATCTAGTTGATGGACGCTACAAACATAAAGTCTAGTAATTTTTAATTAGAGTTCTTTTTAATGCTTGATTTAATCAAAAGGGCTACGATAGTGAAACTGATGTTGTTAAGACTCTTTGTGAAAAATGACGAAACTTACATGAACAATGGCAAAGAATGATTATATTTCTTATTTTTTTTTTTTTTGAAATGCTTTTAAAATTAGAAGAAAACACAACGATATGCTAATTTCTTTTTCTTTTTCAAATAACAATGCAAAGAAAATTCCAAGAAAGAAAGAGATCTAACAAACTAAGTTTTTTTTTTTATATTTTCTTCCAATCAAAGCAGAAATAACAAAAGATTCTAAAAGAAACTGATGAATGCATGATTCATGGCCCTCCCCGACCATGAGGGGAATTTTTTTTTTTTTCAAAATGCAACTCAATTTTCTTAAAATTTCAAGCTAAAAATAAGTTAAAAAAGATAGGGAACAAAAAATATCTTTTAAATGAAAAAGAAAGCTATGATGGAATACAACCTAGGCTAAAACTGCTTATGACAGAGACCAGAAAGAAACAAGAAAAACCTAGGAAGTAAAAACTTGACAGGGAAGAGGATGATTGCCTCCTCAAAATTTTCTAGACAGACACACAACTGTCACTTCAACAGCCAGGGTATGTACATGGGTTGCCCAAAGACAGGATGCATATGTACGCGTGTAGGCACACTACAGGCTACATGTGCCTCTATTTATCCTCAAAATAAGCAAGACAAGCGGCTAAGCTCATGAAGGGAGTACTAGTATTGAGAACCAGAATCCCTTGAAGACAAAGAAACTTACTTTGACAGAAAAAGATGCAAGGAAAAAGATGATCTGAGATTTTTACCTGACTATGGACTGTTCAATCAGAGACCTACAAGGACCCACAAGATCCCCGAGAAGGATCACTTATGTAGGGGAGAGGATGACTGCCTCTTCCTGAGAAGGATTTCCTGGGTTCTCAGACACACAGCTAGCACTTCATCAGCAGGCGTATGCATGCGGGTTGTGTGAAGGTAGGGTGCGTGTACACACATGCAGGCCTTATATAGGCCATGTGTACCTCTATGACTTCCTGACAAGAAAAATGTGGCCAAGTAAAGAAAGAAGGGAGTACTGGTATGGAAGAACAAAATTCCTACTAGCTCAGACTCTTGCAGAAAATCAGAAAAAGGTGATGAAACCAATTTAAAACTACCAAAAAGTATCCCTAGAAAACTCGAGAGATCCCCAGTATGGTCACCAATTTTTTTGTGGGTGGGAAATCCCTCCTATAGACTAGCACTAAGGGTTTTATCATGCATGCATAAAAGACCTAAAGATTCCTACTTTTTACCATCATCCTAGATCTAATCCCCATTATTCTTAAACAAATACATAGTTACGAAGATCAAGTGAACATACCTTATTTTCGGCATTTGATATCAATCCCTCTTCACGCTTGGTCTCTCTTTGACTGCAACTCTCCTCCCAAGGCTGACCTGCATTCAAAAAAGACAAACAAAGAACTCCACATGCATTTGATCTACAGATTAATGGGTTAGAGATTTAATCAACATGTATGCAATAAACAATGAAAACCTCATATGGTGGGATGGGAAAAGTACTTCTTTATTATTAAATTCACTAAAGAAACTTACAATGATGAAGCTAGCCACTGCTCCATGAATCTGGTCCTGGGATCCTCTTTTATTGTGCACCAACTGCTAACACACTTACTTCTCTTCTTCGTTGAAATCACAAAATGGTTGCAGAATCTTGGGCAAAGGGAAATACGAATTTGGGTAGAGTTTCTTTACTATGTTTTCCATCCTTTCAAATGGGACTCCTACCCCTTCTTTTATATGCTAGAAGGAGCTAGGTATTTGGTCAAGTGACTGGCCATGCATGGTCGAAAGGTTTAGTTAACTTACCCAAAACTGTGTGTTTTGTCAGCAAATTTCTGTTTTTCATGATTTTGTAGGTACACGTGGGCTGTAGTGG
>CBVK0101308352.1:0-13117 GCA_900067695.1 Picea abies | reverse complement strand
ATAGGAACCACTTGTCCAAGGTACAAATCTTCATTAAAATTCAACACGTTCTCCCATACCACCTCTATCTATAGTGTCCTTGGGTAACCTCCACTTCACATCTCTCCTCCTCCCTCTCACTACTATTTGTTTTCATCGAGAGACATCGATAACTGCTAGGAGTATGAGCATGAGCAAGGATGTCGATAAAGAATGCTTTCAAATGGAGTTCCCTAAACATTGTATTGACTCTTTACATTGGTACATTGTTGATTTGTTTAACCATGTGTTTTGTTTTGGCTTTCCTCCCTCCTCCCATCTAATCATCCACCCCATCTTCAAATCAAGATCTACATCAGACCCTAATAATTACAGGATGATCATGATTGGGCACTCTTTCACTAAGTTTTTTTTTCAAGTTTTCTAAAAAATTATGTCATATATTTACATAAAAGTATTTACAAACAACAAAGTTTAGGACTTTCATCAAGCTTTACATGACAATGCTTCATATGTGGCTTTTATATGAACTTGAATGGTGGATTCTTAGAATTAGGGGACATGTAGGTTTCAAATGGGAGTACCAAACAACTAGCCACAATTTCAATGTTCGAGCCATCATTGAGAAGGTACAACATCACCCTTTGAAAGTCTTTTGTTTCTTTGTCGACTTTTGGAAGGTATTTGTCTTTGTTCTAAGATAGGCTTTATTGAAAGAGTGCACAACACTGACTTATATGAGACCTTTTGGATGCTATACGTGAAATTATACTATGGAGAATATGCAAGAGACAAGTGTGAGAGACTAAATAAGAGATATGTATTATATCAATGTGCTTCAAAATTACATGAATTGGTGTTGCATATATATCTAACAAGTTTGGTTATTCCCATTGGGAATTGCTCAACTAATTTCATAAATACAATAACATCCAAAGGGGGGTAAAGGGGGGTAGGGTATGTATACCTTCGTAGACTTTAGCAATCAAATTGTTCTGCGGAGGGGGTCCTTTGTTCCACAAACAAGGGGGTTTCATACACCAATTTGTGACCTTAAAATTAGACTATTATTATTATTATGTCTGACTTATTTCACTCTATGACATTATTGTTTTAGTACATAACATTTATTACTCCTAAAATAAACATTAGAATGTCTAACATCCCCTCTTAATGTTTATTTCATTTTCCATAATTCTTAACATCTCTTGAAAAATTTCAAACTTATGCTTGTTGAGTGCTTTGGTGGAGATGTCTACAACTTGATCTTGGGACCTGCAATAAATCAGTTCTATTTCTTTGTTTTGCACTTGTTCTCTGATATAGGGATGATGAATTTCAACATGTTTTATTTTTGAATGATAAATTGGAATTATTCATTATCTTGATGGCAGTTTGGTTCTCACGGTGTAAAGTTGTTGGTTGCATTTGTGGAAGTTTTAAATGACATAAAATTAAATGTAACCACAGTGCATCACATGTTGCTCCAAATGATGCTTTGTATTCTGCTTCTATTGTGGAAAGATTTACCAAAGGTTTCTTTTTACTTGTCCATGGAATCACTCTACTACCAAGAGTAAAAACATAACCTGTTGCAAATTTCCTTTCATCTGTATCATTTTCCCAATCTACATTTGAAAAACATTTCGACATAAATTTATCATTCTTCTCAAGTACAATACCAAACTATAAAGTACCTTTGATATACCTTAGTACTCTCGTTGTTGCATTCTAATGTGCCTCTTTGGGACAGTTTAAAATCTTTGATAACATTCCAACTACAAAAGTTATGTTTGGTTTAGTTGTGGTAAGATAGATATATCCTCCTACAAGTTAATGATAAAACAATTCAATAACCACCTTAGATTTATCATCTTTCAAAAGCCTTAAGTTTACCTCCATTGGTGTTTTGTTGGGACTGCAATCTTCCATTCTGTACTTGTTCAACAATTCTGAAGCATATTTTACCTGTGAGATGAAAATCTTGTTTGGTTGTTGCAAAACTTCAATGTCCAAACAATAATGTAATAATCCCAATTCAGTCATATCAATTGATTTGCAAAGACTACCATTTTCTTCCTGAATCAAGTAATCACGGTTACTTGTAATGATTAAGTCATCAACATATACAACCATGAAAATAACTTCTTCACCCTTTTCTTTGATATACAAGTTAGGATTATAATCACTTTTGTTGAAACGACTTGATCTAAGATACTTGTCAATGTTTTCATACTATGCTTGAGGGGCTTGTTTTAATCCATACAAGACCTTCACTAACTTACATACCAATTTTTCTTCTCCTTAAATAACAAATCCTTTAGGCTACTCCATATACACTTCTTGCAAATCTCCATTTATAATTGCACTTTTGACGTCTATCTGGTGTACCTTCCATCCAAACTGTGTTGCAAGAGCTAACAACATTTTGATTGTGATCAATTTTGCAGTGGGATCAAATGTTTCCTCATAGTCTATACCTTCTTTTTGTGCATATCCTTTTGCAACTAACTTGGCTTTTTATTTATCAATATAACCATTTGATTTGAACTTAGTTCGATATTCCCATTTACAACCTACCATATTCTTATTTGGAGGTAATTCAACTAACTTCCAAATGCTGTTTTTCATTAAAGCATCATATTCTACTTGCATTGCATCTCTCCATTCTTGTTTTTGATTTGCATCACTAAGAAAGACTGGATCATAAGAATGCACAACTTCACTCATCAAAGTAAGATTTACCTATTGAGGTGATTTCAACCTTGTTCTTCTCTCAACTCTATGTATCTCATTTGACATTGCATCTTGAAGAGTCCAATAGAACCATTTTGGCCTTTTCTAAGATTTACTACCATCTTTTTGACATTGACTTCCATCTTGTTCTAACTCCAATTCTACCTTTTCTTCTTCATCTTCTTTCTAATCTTCTCTTCTTTGCATTCAATTCAATGTTATATCCAATAAAGATACATTTCGTATTTTTATCTTCCAGTTTATGTCTCTCTGTATTTGGAACATGCACATATGCTAAACAACCAAAAACTTTGAAATTTGTCATCTCCAGTTTCCTTTCTAACCTTGTTTCATAAGGGGTCTTACTACGAACTACCTTTGTTGGTCTTCGATTCAATAAAAAACTGATGTTTGAACTGCTTCAGCCCAAAATTGATCACTAAAATGACACCCTTTAAGCATGCATCTAGCCATCTCCATAATAGACCGATTTTTTTTTCTTTGCTACACCATTTTGTTGCGGTGTCTTTGCAACTTAAGTCTATCTTTGAATACCATGATGATAATAAAAACCATGAAATACATGGGATTCATACCTTAATGCACCGACCACTTTCATTTTCAACCATAGCCTTGAATTTCTTAGAAATTGCAAAACATTAGATTTGTACTTCAAATAATATACCCACATTTTTCTTGAAAAATCGTCAATGAATGTCACAAAGTACTTAGAAATTGCAAGGGATTGGGTTCTTATTGGACCACAAACATCACTATGAATTAATTCAAGTGCTCGAGTTGCTCTAGTTTTGTTGTTATCAAATTTAAGGTGATGTTGCTTCCCTGCTAGACATGTTTCACATATACTTTTATTTTTCTCAATTTTAGGCAACCCATTCACCAAATTATGTTTATGAAGCAACATCAAATATAGGTAATTAATATGCCCGTATCTATCATGCCATACTTGATGTTCTGAAGTAGAACATGTCAAAAAAGCTTGTTGTTGCATTGGAATACCATCAAACTTGTACATATCATTACACCACAATCCTATAGCAATGATTTCGTTGTTACAATCTTTAATCAAGCATTGTTTCTAATTTGTAAATGGTAGGCTTATAGCCAGTCCATTTCAGCAACACGAAACCTTATACAATTTCTACAATCCCACAATTTTTGTAAGGGTTCTTCTTGGGCTAAGTTGCAAGACACAGTATTAATATATTTATGGCCTCTCATCCTCAAATAACACTGCTGTGAAGGTTTCCAAGCCATTACTAACTCCATTCAATAAACCAAGGACTATATGAATCATGCCATGTTTTTTGGGTGCTCCTTCTCCATTCCCATTCACATAAGATTTCGCTATCGTTAAACTCTACTGGTTAATGTAAGCATGAGCTGGCCATTACTCAATATGAATTCATATCGTTATTGAACAATATTAAGAAAAAGAAAAACCATGCTTATCCTTCAACCGAGCACATTCATATAACCATGCTCAAACCATGCTTATCATACAACCATGCTTCAACCATGCTCATAATCCAAGTTATAAAGCCATGTTAAAAGCCCAAGAAATAATGTTGTAGTTTATGTGAGAGATTATGCATGAGACAAAATTAAAACAATGGTTGACAATTCAAACATTGGGTTGGTCCACTCATTGTCTTGAGACCTATTACCTCCCAAATTATACTTGCTGATAAAATCCCCAATCCACAAGGAACAACCCAAGAGGTTATTACTAGGATGGTCATTACTGTCACCTAAGTAACCTATCCTCTTCACTTTAGGCCACTATCCTCTGGCTCAAGGGGGGTATCCATAGTAGGATTATTAAAGCTAAGCAACGAGGCACAAGGTGATGTGAGAGTAGCTTTAGTAAAACAATGTTTTTGGTATTTTTAGGATATAAGGGAGGTGATGGGAGGAAATAGAGTTTAGTGCCAAATCCAACAAGGGAAATGGAGTCAAGGGGAATCTAAGGTGGCTTATGGGGTTAAGAAGATAACCCCTCTTTAAAATTGACCTATTTAATCTATGGATTAAGATGAGGAGACTAAAGACATTGACTCAATAGTCTCTTATCTAATCAGGATGAGAATGAAGACCAAGACCCTACAAGAAGGGGTCCTAAAAAGAGCACCTTCACTAACAAAATCAAGTATAGCTTGATAAATGTAGTCAATACCCTTGCTAAGGTTCCTAATGCATAGACAAAGCAAGAAATTAAATACTTACCAAACCAACAAAGGAAAGAGAGGAATTACCCCAAAACGTCTTCCTTCAAAGTGGTAGACTTTACCCTTCAATGGATTGATCTTGTTAGCTTTGTAGAAGACTTGAAAATTCACCATCAATCTTTATGCACCAAATAGAAATCAAGAGAGAAGAGCTTCAAGAATTGACATTGAATAGTTATGGATCCCACAGAAAAAACCATTATATATCACACTTGCTCCAAGAAAGATATGTCAATTAAGCTCCAAGGAGGGAAATCTCCAAAATCCAACAATGAGTACAAATGAGGAAGGGATACTCTTTATATAGAGTCTAGCTCAACTTCCTTGACAATAAATTAATAATATTTCATGTGAAAACCCAAGATCTAGCCTAGGGAGGAGTAAAGAATTATTTCCTACAACTAATTATTCAACAATATATAAAATAATGAAGTGGTCAATGCCGCATGTACAAGTCTCCAACAAACATATTCCCAAGAGAGTGGGATGTCCTCATCAAAGAAGGAAGAAGACGAGTCAAAGGTGCAACGTCTAGCCTCCAGAGTCCTCCAAGAGTCCTCCAAGTGGATAAATCCACAACCAACTCCTCAAAGTAGGCAATGAAAACCTCGTAAATCTCCTCCAAGGTGGATGTGTAGCTCTCCAAGGTGAATTGTTCCAATAAACAATATGTTTAGCTCTCCAAGGTGAATTGTTCCAATAAACAATGAATAGAAGCTCCCAAGAGAGGACGACTTCAAATCGAGGCATACAACATGGGCCATGTGGCCTCAAGAGCTAGGGAGCTCTTCACCACAACATATATCAATAATAATCTCCCCAAATAACTAAAATGCTCAAGCCAAAAAGGTGGGGCGTTCCTCAAATGAGTGGTCAAAATTGTGTCGAAAATTCTCCTGCGATAGATTTTAAAAGCACCATAACTGCATCATTTTTTCAAAATTTATATTATGAACGCATTTTGGAAATCCCACAGGCACTGCATCTAATGACATTGATCTGGCTGAAATCTGGGCACTTTGTCAAAAGATAATTGCTTTTGAAGCTAGGTCGTCTTCAAAATTTGCAATGAATCATAGATCTAGGGTTCATAACCTCCTAGATCTTCTCCAAGGTGAGACGTCCCATCAACAAGGATGATAAACTGTGCAAAGTAACCTCCAAAGTGGATGTCATCCTCAAATCAAGCAAGTGGATCCATGATACAAGGCCTCAACATATGGAATGCGATTAACGCTCAACCATCTCCATGAAAAGAAGGGATGACCCCCTTTAATCCAACAATATGCTTCAACATGTGTTTACAATAATCCCCAAAATGGCATGTGAGGACCAATAAAGCATGAGGAGTAGTGGATCCAAGTAAGAGTAAGTCAAAATATGCCATGAACCTATATGCCAATTCATCAAGAACCCTACCAACTCGTCAAGGAGAAGGATGGCCTCAACAAAACATGGATGGAGTGAAGATAAGTGTGCATGTGCCTCAAAATGTTGGCTTAGGAAGGGGAGCGTTCTAGGTGATATCATGCTCCATGCTACGAGTAATCCCTCAACATGTGAATATCATCCATAAGAGCCAGGGTGTTGGAGAAAAGGAGCCCTAACCATGCCCATGTTAATCCATCCAAGTAACAAACCATGTGTAAGAAAGTGAGTGTATGCCAAGCACTCTATGCCAACCAAATGATCAAGCCAATGCAATGTCCAGTTAGCCTCAAATTGCTAGGGTATTCCACCAAGGGATCCATATATCCTCATATCCAATCATATAGCAAGGAGTGGAGACTAGAACATCACATGATCAAGTGTAATGCTATCTATCTATGATAAGAAAGAAATACCAAGCAAAACACCATCAAATCCTCATCATCCATGTCATAAAAAATCCAAGGAACCAAGTGAATACCCTAACCATCCAAAGCTCTTTGTGATGAAAACCACAAGGGTAGTGAAAAAATTCACTAGTATAGGCCTCATGCAAAATGAGGGGTAATGAGACCAATTCAACTAATCACCAAACACCCACATGCAAGTAGAGGAGGAGCGAACCTGTGGAAAAGCGACAATCGTTGGTTGTACAACCTATACGACCCACATACGACCCCCGATTTCTCAAGAATGGGCTGCACAACCCATGGGATGAATTTTACTAGTTGTTGGGCTATGTATGGGCTCTCAACACTCTACAGGAAATGGATCAAGCTTCAAAAAACTAGAAGATGGCTTGTGGTAGCCATGGCAAACAACAATGACGTTTTTCCTTTCTCCAATAGTGAATTAAACAATACAATTCAGAATCAAAAACTCTCTACGATAGTGTAATGGCCATATTATCTGAGCCATTGATCTTGCATCTTAGGGATAAACCAATGCTGTGCATTCCAGAGTTGTTGGAATACATGAAGCAAAACTCAAAGCATTTCCATTAAATGAAACTTCACACCTAAAATTACCAGGTAGCAATAAGAATACAAAGTAGCTTCATTTAAAACTTATAGAAAAAAAATAGCACAACAAATAGAGAGATTCATCACACAAAAACTCAATGTTTACCTTAAAAACCCAAATGGGAAAACCAACAATCAATTGGCTTCAGCCAGGATTTTTATTTCTTGGCAATCTACAGGTTATAGTACCTTAAGGCTCTCTAGTCCATTCTCAGTCTTCACATGGGAATTTGGGCAGCAATTCCTCTCACTTTCGGCCAAAGAACCCCTCTTCCTTTGAGGTGCAAGAGTAAATAGGAGAATAGCNNCCTCTTCCTTTGAGGTGCAAGAGTAAATAGGAGAATAGCTCAGCTGGGGGTTTAGTTGGAAGGCCAGGCGTCCCCAACTCCTTTGCTTCCCCAATCTCAACATTAGCTTTTCCTCTTTTGTTCTTTTTTCAATTACATTAGAGAAATAGTGTCTCATGTTTTTATTTTTTAAATACACAATTTCTCATTTTTTTGATATGTTTTCTTTTCATTCATTTACATTCCGCATGCTCACATTGAGAGTACTATATTAATGCAGGTGCGGACACTAGTTGGGATGGCATGGTTCCTTCACCCTGTCAAACCTATCTCCTAACTTGTCCACAGCCTTGAACCTTGCTTGTGCCAATCCTCGTAGAACCTGAACTGATAGCAATTGTTGTTGTTCAAATCCAATTCAAATCCGTTTTCTTATAAAAAACAACAATATAATTCTCGTTGGTAATTTTACTAATAGAAGGCAAGTTGGTCTTTAAACTAGGAAACATACAATACATTATGTATATTTTTGATGCAATCTCCTAAAACTCTCAGAGGTATTTCACCTCGTCCTTGCACCTTATGAACACTATCATCACCAAGAATAATGATCTCATTATTGCAGGGAGCAATTTTGGAAAAGACTTCTTTCTTTACTGGTCATATGTTTGGTGGCTCTTGAATCAATGTACCGAACACATCGAGAAGCCATAAAAAATAATCAGTGGCATTTTTAGTTTGTGAAACCACTATACTATTTTCTACAAAATGACTTTGATGCCTTCCCCCTCTACTTCTTCCTTCGTGATATCTAGTACCTCATTTTCGATCAGCCTCATGTCTTTGCTTAAGATAATGCTCTTACTCATTATGATTACTCTTAATACAACATTTGCAATGCTTAGAACTTTGAGAAGTACCTATCTAATTTGAAGAATTTGGCCTCAAATTTTGATGTCAACAATACCTTCCTCCTCGACGACCTCTGTCATGACCTCTTCCTCTTTTTCTTCCTATATAAAGTTCTATCTAGTTCTGCAAGGTCATTTTTCTTGAGGTTCTGCAATTCTTTGAGTAGTAAGCCTACAACTTCTTCAAATGTGGGAGCTTGATTTCAAGAAGATACACAAAATGAAGTTACAAAATTCTGATATACATCAGTAGGCTATTAAATAGAATCGTTATGAATTTCTTATCTTTAATGTATGTGTCAATCACCGATAATTCATTTTTCAATTCTTGCAACTTTTGAACATGATCTATAACATAATTTGATGCTATCATCTTCAAACTAGTTAATTTGTTTCTCCAAAATAAATTCAAAGTTCATTTAAAGTTTAATATAAATTCTTTGACTTCTTCAAAACATTAATAGAATTAGTAATACTGCGAATATGTGGAAGAATATCATCTTCCAAAGTGTTACCCACCAAGTTGCACTAGGATGGACTTGCAGTTGAGAAGCCAAAGATTGAACAAACACTTGTTCAAAAGTCCAGCCGACCATTATGGCCCCTTTTCGATTTTTTTTCACCGCATTTCCATACCCCTGTGGGGCATTGTAATAAGATGAATTTAGCATGATGAACTTGTAACAAGCTTAGCCTCCTAAGACTTAGACATGAGTGCATTACTCTAGAGTGTTTTTTTTTACTTATAAATTATTCCTTGATTGAATTAAGTTTTAAGCAAGTTATAATTTCTGAGTTTTTTCACTCATTTTCTCCAAAGCTAAAGTGTGTACTCATGGTTAGGGCTTAGCTTCAAAAATATAAGTCTAGTGTCTAATGTATATTACCATGCTAATCATCCTCCTAGAGTCTCATGGAAATGGGCTAAGTCCCCCTTAGGTTTTTTAATGTTTTATGCAAAAATAAAATTTCCCACAAAATCGGGATATTTTAATTGTAAATAATTCCTAAGTTAAATAAGTGGTAGTTTTATGCAAAAATAAAATTTCCCACAAAATCGGGATATTTTAATTGTAAATAATTCCTAAGTTAAATAAGTTGTACTAGGAGGCATCATATGCTTTGGGGGTATTCGTTATTTGTTCTGAACATTGACAGCATTTTCTTTTCATTTCAATTCATGTTTTTCCTTTCAAATTACTGCCATTATAAACAATTTGTCATTATTTTAATGATCTTGTGAGATTTGTGTTACTTTTGAGAGGAAGTGTGTTCTAATGTAATCACTTCTAATGACAGAGAACTGAAATAATATGATGCGAGGCTTACAAGTACAAGAATATGTAGTTTAATTTTAATGTAGTTTAATATGTAGTTTAATTTTAATGACAGTTTGGAAAGAAATATGTAGTTTAATTTTAATGTTACAACTTACAAGTACATTTGCTGAGTTTTTCATGAAAATTGTATTGCTTATGGAGGCAGGCAAAGGAGATGATTGTGAGGTTGAGAACCTTATGAAGGACATAGACCATTATGTGCTTGCTAGCCATATTCATTGGGGTCTTTGGGGAATCTTATCTGTGAGTTCTTTGAGTACAAATTAGTATTCATTTTCAACAGTTTTAGGCAAATAAAATCGTTTGTTTAGATAAAATTAATCCTTGTGTACTATTTATGATGGATTTTGTTTTTTCAAGATGCATTAGCAAACATGAAACTTGTAAAATGCCGTCTTTTAGTCCTTTTTTTATAAATGTTATAGATATTCTATGTTTTCTTCAAGCTTCCTTCATTATGCATTGTAAAGTCAATCGAATGTCAGAAAAATTGAAATCCCTTTAGATATTAAGTTACTTATTATGAATAGATAATTGTTGTTGAATGGGTAAAATGACTACTGATATATAGTTCCCACATCTATTGTAAAATCATCCAACTATCAGTAATCAAATACTTTTTTATAAACAATGCCCACTATGGACGTTAGATATAGTGATTGTCACCTCTCTCTAATAGTTCATTGATTTGTCTTTTTGCCTCTTCCTTCTCAACATGAATTAATGTGTGAGGCAATTTGTAAGTGGTCCTAGATTCTCCCTTCAACTAAATTAAGAGGTGGTATCAACTAGATTTTTCTATTAACCCATAACCCCTAGAGCAAATCATTGGAGAGATGTTAGATTTTTCTTTCAAGAGATGCTATATGTTCTGGTTTTCTCTCACCCATCCTCGATACTTTTTTCATGAGAATATCTTAATAATAGCTATTGTGTTTTCTTGCCACTTTTTTTTAATCGAGCTACTAATCCAGTAGAGGTCATATTGTCCAAACAATATTTGAACGGAATTTATCAGACTTAGATTCAGTGAGGGTGAAAATTACAACTCGGCCTGAACTTGGCCTTTGACCTTGTGAACGACACGACCAAATAAAAATAAATAAAATATTCAAAATTTGATACACACACACATGTAAACACAAACAATTAGACACCAAATATGCAAGTTTGCTGACTATTATTGCATGCAAGGGTGCAAATAGGAAAAGTTACATTAAGATACATAAACTATCTCCTTGGGCTTGGATCATTTTATTACATAAATTCAGGAATTTAAACATTTTGAAACGCCAAATCTTCCCAATTGGATTAGAAGTATTATCATTGAGTGAAAATATTCCACTCCCATCTTTTGAAGAATTTTATTGTGATCTAGAGACATTTCAAATGTTCAAATTTAATTGGATAGTGAAATTCGAGGTCGGTTCCTGTTTCCAAAATCTGGTCTCTAATTTCCATGAATTTGCTAACACAATTTCTCTGTTTTACATAGTATGTATTTCTGACTTGTTAGAATTGTATTTTGATAAGAAAATCTTTGACCATTCTTTTGACCTACATAGTTACAAACTTAAAGGTTCTCCTTATTCTTCCCCTAGAAGAAACTGGACTTATTGTATTTGGAATGCTCCAAGACTTTTAGGAATTCGCTCTATATTGTGTTCACACACAGAAAAGAACAATTTAGAAGCATTTTCTGGAACTCAGGATTTATATTATGTGAAAATTCTTGTGATGTTCCCAAACGGATTTGCTTGGAACATTTGAAGTATTGTTTTTTCTGGTTGTGGTATTTTGTCAAACAGTTTGCTGATTTGCCTTCTTAAGGTGTGCTAATGTTCTGTTGTTTATTGTTTTGCAACAAATGGTTGTTCATATGAAAGATTGGACAAGTAGCAACAACATACAAATAGGAATAACACATGAAATGGGCACAAACTCAGATCTGATTTTATTTATTAAAGATAGATAACCTCCATACAATAGTAGAGCAGATCTGGAACATAGATAGCAGAATAATGAGCGTGGCTGATAATGCCTCCAAAATACAATAGAAAGATGAAGATATGAACTTCCAAGAGCCTCCCCAGGCTGAATACCGAAGATCTCCAAGACCCAACTCTTTCCCTTACTGTGAGTGTTGTCTTCTCTAGCAAAATTGCGATCTCTCTGGCTGTAGCAAGCTAAGAATTTCGACCTCCTCTTCTTTAGCCTCCAAACCACTGGAATCAATTGTAGATCTATAGATCTGATGATAGTGAACACCTGTGATGAATCTCCTAGCTGTTGGGAGAGATCTCACCCTCCAAATGACTGGATCCACTATGAACAGTGCACCCTCCTTCAGGAAATTTGCACAACTGGGAGAAATGGTGAATATGGCATGAAAACCCTCACTAAAATGATGAGAAGAGGCACCCTGGTGATTGCTAACACTTCAAAAGTGTCACCACTTATAGATCCGATGTCTACTATCCTCCACGAACTCTTCTCTCATGAATAATGCACCCTAGCTCTGCAGAAAGTCTCCAAATCTGCACCCTGCTTTCTCAAACTGCTTCTGAAATTGAATTGGAACTGAACTAGAATGGTGAGGGAGGAATCTTTCACCTCCTTGGCCAAGCTTGGACCAGGAACAGAGGGATCTTTCCCCTCCTTGGCCAAGCTTGAACCAGGAACAGAGGGATCTTTCACCTCCTTGCTGATCTCTAGGGTTTATTCAGTCAAAACCCTCAAAACCCCCAAGTACCATGGACTCTCTAGCTAAGAAGCCAGACATCAAGATATCCATCAACATAATGAGAGAATAAAAGCCCCTATCTCTCTTTTATACCTCCTTTCACCTTTTTCCATTCAAGTGACATTTAATTCATCTTTTAATATTTCCTCATAAATCACTTTATTAATTTAATAAACCTTTTTCCTCTGAAAAGTGATTAATTTTCTCTTATGGCTTCTCTTGCCACTAAAAGTCACTTTTCATAATCTGATCCTTTAGAGCTTGTTGACCGCCTATTCAGCTAGGGGGTCAACTCATGTGCCATGAATATGTGCATCATCAGATGCAAGTATGTTGAAGACAATTTGGTTCTACTGGGCATTTTATGCCTCCAACACAAAATTTTGTAAACGAAATTTCCGCACCCCTGCGTGGGTTAATAA
>CBVK0101308338.1:0-13924 GCA_900067695.1 Picea abies | reverse complement strand
CCGATCTCCGTACAGCTGCTAGGTTAAGCAGTCTGTGGAGGTTTCCTTGTAAGCTGGATTAAGGAATGAAAGACTGATTTAGAAGGAGAAATCATCTGTGCATGTATGTATTAATTTAGGCTTTTGCTATTTACTGTTTTCCAGCTATTGTGTGATTGTTGCCGTGTTCAGAGTTTATATTTTTATGTTAATGAAATATTGCATTTGATTTATTTAATTGAGAACATAAGGACAGCAGTCACCTAGGGTGGAAAGTTTACATGGGCGTAGGGCATAGGGAACCTTGTGCGAAATATATAAATACTAAATAAATACTAATGTTTGAAATTTATAAATTCAAAAATAATCACTGATAAATTACTAATACAGACTTGATTCATACATGAATCATGATACATACTGATGACTGTTCAATATTGAATCCAATGAAAATATGCTGCTAATCCACTGCCGTTATGAGTTTTCAGCCACCAACCCCCTCCCCAGCACTAAATTACTGCCCAACAACAGCAAAGTGATGCACTAGCAAATGATCATTGTGATTTCTTCTTGTGTTTGTTTAGGATTTGTTAACTGTCGCAGGGTTGGTGGGATCAAGTAGAAAAGGGGTGGGAAATTAGTAATTAGGTTTTGGGGCTTTTTAAAAAAAATTTCTTATCTTAAAAAAAAGGGAGACACAGGTGGGTACTTGTGTGTCCCTTGCAGGTAGAAGGTACCTTGTGCATAACCGAACATAGGGGACACAAATTTTGGGTACTTTGGCTTACCCACTGGCATACTGGGAAGTCCCCAACATATCGGATATTTATGGGCCACACCCGATGTCCCTAGTATGGAGTCTCCATCTGGAATGTGTACCCGAAGGTTGGGTATGCGTCAGTGTTATCAGAACTGTTCTGAACTGTTTAGTCACTTTAAACTGGCCAGTTTTGGGGAAAAACTGGTCGGACTGGCACCCTTGAACCGTTTTTGGCCAGTTCAGTACCGAATCGACCTTTTTCACCGAACCGGCCGGTTCTGTACAGCGCATCTAGGACCTACGGATTTCATTTTTAAAAAAAAAATCTGAATTGTTTAATAGAGGGGGGTCTACTAACTAACCCTAGGGCCTATTACCTAACCCTAGGGCCTACTCAAACCTACTAACTAACCCTAGGGCCTATTACCTAACCCTAGGGCCTACTCAAACCTAGTAATTAATGGTAATATAAAATTCTTAAAGTAAAAGGGACTTCCTTTTACTTAAATTTTTAACATTACCATTAATTGTTTTAGGATGTTTGACAGTGGTTCCAACCTCATTGGACTTCATATGGAGAAAGTATAATTTTAGGTCCCATTCAAAATTCAACAGACTTAACGGTTCTCGGGATTTCAAGATTGGCAGGGTTGCAACATTTCCACTGGATTCTATCATGTATGAGGGTATGGAACTGACATTTAATCAAGAGCACTAAGCCCTCTATGCACCTTGATGTTGGTGGCATTGATTGTTGAACTCTTCTGTTTGATGTTGGTGGCATTGATTGTTGAACTCTTCTGTCATGACCCTAGTAAAATTGTACCCTTTACTCAAGTAAATCACTTATTAGGCATGCTAAGGTTTTTCTATCTTATTTTAATGCTTAGAGGGTGACACTGATGATGAGGATCCTAATATAGGTAATGATTTTGATGATATGTCGTTATTTATTGTAGCATGATTTTTTTGGACTGTAGAGGGCGTTTAGAGCCTTTTTGTTGATGTATTTTGGTTCAGATATGGATTGCACTCAGTGTTATTTTGGTTATATGCCCTCTTACTTGCTGTATAAATGAGAAACTTTGCATATTTGTGTATAAATGGTGTGGATTCATATGGATGCACATGAATATATATGTTTTTTTTCAAAATTTGAATATTTTATGTAGTGTTTGGTCAACCGTTTTTTTTTTTTCGGTCTGGTCCGGTTTCACATTTTTGGGGTTGACTGGTTTGGTTCTGATAACATTGGTATGCGTACCTGTGTTACACTGATTTAAACTGGTGCCAACGAAGATCATGATGATAACTTTTTTTATTTCGAGCTTTTAGTTGTAACTTTGTAAGGTGCCTACCTAATTTCAAGTCCCCTTCATGTCACAGTGAAAGAGGATTATATCCACCCAGCCACGGTGTTGTGGTCCTTTTGATTAATCAATTGGATTTCTTTATTAGAGTTTCTCTATGGTATGTGGAACTGGTAGCTGTTATCTCATCAGAGGCACATGGCCCAGCTCATTATGAGAAATTTGCAATTGGGTCAATTGGATTTCTTTATCTGAGTTGGAGTTAAATTTGAATCTGTGGCTTTCATCGCACAAGATAAAGGGATTTCAATATATTAACACAGCCCATTTCACCATCATTATATTTGAATTAGTCGATGGGATTTCTTTGTCTGGGTCTGCACATGGGATTTGAACCCGAGCTTTCCTCTCATTGTATGTGATGTTGTGCCTCTCTGCATATGCTTATTATAGTCTCACAGGCAGGTAGTGATGATGCATTTTTGCGGAAGGAATGTATGCTTGATTGTATTTTTTACACCTCAAACCTATAGCTTGTCATGCAACATCTGACGCAAGCTTACCTCAATACTGTGTACAGAATATATATAGGAATGTTTTTCTTCTCTATTTACTGTTAAAAAAATACACACTTGCAAACCTCAGATTTTGAAACCAAATTTTGTCTGTTAGATAGACATGCTATAAGGGTGAGTGATGATGGGACTATACACCCGACCCACATCAGTATGGATTTTTTTTGGGCTAGATCAATGGAATTCTTGATGTGAAGATGCCCTTGGTATTTCAGCCCATGTTATGGCACAATCTCATGAGTGACCACTGGGGTATAGCATAACACAGACTTATGCATCATTGTTTTAGTATGGGTATTTATTTGTCTCTACCGTGGCTTAGTTGCTTTAGATATTGATGTGGAAGTTTGTTTTGGCAGATCTTTGATGCTGTTCGCAAAGAGATTTGGTACAAACCAGACATGTTCTTGTACAAGGATATGCTTATTACATTGGCCAGAAATAAGAAGGGGGAAGAGGCAATGCAGGTCTGGAAAGATATGAAGGCTGAGAATATACACGTAGATCAGCATACATATGCTGATATTATACGGGTATTCTTAGATCACGGGTCAACTCTGGAGGCTATAAACCTATATGAAGAAATGAGGCAATCTCCTGATCTGCCATTGGAGTTACCTTATAGAGTGGTTCTGAAGGGTCTTCTACCTTATCCTTTATTGAGAAACAAAGTTAAACAGGATTTTGAAGAATTGTTCCCTGACATACAAGTAAATGATCTTCCAGAAGAGCTATTTGATGAGCATTAATGCTCGATTCTTTTGCAAGTCAATAATTATTTTGTCAATTAAACTCAATCCTGAGGTGCAATGAGGGAAGTTGGAGAATGCTCAGACTAGATTGTAACAGAAGTGCCAATGTAGAAAAGCTGATCTCAGATGCAAAACAGGCAAAATAAAAGAAATATAAACTAGATCATGGGTTGGATCAACTTGTTAAACAGCCTGTTCACCAGGTACATTCTTTGGACAAATTGTGTTTCTTTCATTTTATGAATTGAGCTAGTTACTATGAAGCTAAAGCCTATGTGTTGGATGAACAGTTATACAGGATAAGTTGAGCAGTTTGTTTGAGCATCAACTCCCCATGCCTGAATTCAAATTTTTAAGGCTGTAAAACATTGTTTCCAGTTCATTGCTGAACTGCAACCTCTATTGTTAAATGGAATGCATGTTGCATGATGCGTCAGGTGTCCATGTGCTTCAAACATGTTCTTTGTTATGAAACAGGATTTTGCTTGCTTTGGGATCAACTGTAGACAGCCAGCGTGTCTATTTTTGCATGTTAATACTGGGTCTTGTCATCCTGTGAAAACTTTACCTTAATTGATCATCAAGGAGATCGAATTCTTTGTTACGAGTTTTGATGGTTGATTAAAAATATCAGACTGTAATCATGATCAGGCTTTTTGACATGAAGTACACAGAAACTGTTTAACATACTTCATATGCAATTTCTAACACGAGTGTCTGAATGGATTTTTACTGCCCAGAAATAAATAAATGTCTGTATCCCATGGCAAAGTTTCATAGGAACTAAACCTGTTAGTCATTATGGTTTCGAGGGGATAGTAGTGTTAACATTTGCATGTTAAGCTGATCATACTTAGGTTGTAAGTATAGGGTTAGCTTCAGATAGGTGCATATAAGTGTTTTTACTATAATTGATCACAAAGTCACCAAGGAACATCTTGCAGGAATGAGGCTAATGAATATTGTGTTTGGTTACACCTTTCCCTTATCTCTTATCCGAGCTTTTGGTACGCAACTTTTCCTATAAAAGTTTGGCATGTGTAGAAGTGTTTTGCAATTAGGTTTTAAACAAAAAAATTTACATTGCATAATTTTAGGAGAGAAATGAGACGTATTGTGAAACTTGTGCAGTTATTTATGGTCATGATTCCTTCAATTACAGATGATACAGATTATCTGGTGGTCTCCTTTATCTTTGGATGATATAGTTAATAGATGGGTCAGTTATATTTTGTTTGATACGAAATTTTTTATTATCATGTGAAGGCTTAAATTTGTATCGGTGTTACAGATGTCCTCTACAGGGTTTGGTTTCAAAAAAGAGGTATTCAAGAATTGATTTGGCTTGTTTCAGGGACAAGCTAATGCTGCATCATCTGCTAGTGACACAGATCATGTTGTCATTATGATGAGTATCTGGCTTATTTTGCTATTGTTGCAATCTTACCAATGGTGAGGTGAGGACTGCTACAAAAAGGATTTAGCTGGTGACAGAGACTAAAAATACGGTCCTTCAAGTTCCATAGAAAAAGATACCAAGCTCTATGGTTAACATACTTCTGGATGGTTGGTTGACTTGGTAACTCTTGGGAAAAACATTTGTTTGTGCAGAGGCTATTAAAGTGTTTGTGATGGGTGAAATATATTTCATACTCAAATTTGTGGATGGCTATGTCAGCTGTTTTTATATGGAAGGATCCATGGAAATCTGTCTTTTGTTCACTGTGAGACTAGTTTTCCGATGATGGCCTATCAAAGAGCTTGAAATTGGACTAGAATGTCTTAGGCTACTAGGTGGAACAGTGGAACATGATGTGGTGAGGTATACTGAACTTTATCAAGAAATTGAGCTTGTTGTCTGCAGGCTGTAAAGAGAGATGCAAGTTGGTGGATGTTAAGCCCTAGACAAAGCCCCATGTTATGTATAAAACCTCTTATTAAGCCCATAGATATTGAATTATTACATTTCTAGTGTTATATTTGTAGGTCAGCTAGAACCCTTAATTATACCCTCTGTCTTCTATATATATACCAAAGAGACCTAGTTTTAGGATCATCTTATCTCATCTCATATTGTATTTTGAATTGGATATGTTGTAAAAGGAAGTTTACCCCTCGAAGTGGACTATATTCATTGATTTTTTATCATTTTTAAGGCGTGGGATCATAACATTTGGTATCAGAGCATTGGTCCTAGTCGCTATAACTTTTTTTTTGGCACGCTTCAAACAACGAAATTTCCAGGTTACTCAGTAAACATATCCAAGTATGTCTGGTAAAAATTTCAAGTTCTAGTTCGTTATACTTTCAGAAATATAGCCTATGGAACATAGGGTTTTTGACTAATTTGGAAATCAGTTTTAAAGGAGTTATCTTGAGATTTTTGCTATAAGTTTTTTTTTGAGAAGTTTCATGCAATGAAATTATGTGTAGACTGAGACAACATAGCAAAGTACATCTGATAAAAGTTTCAGGTTTTGGGTCATTATAGTTTCAGAGATATCTTCTATGGAAGTTGGGGTTTGTGATTAGTACTGAAATTAGTCTCAAACAAGTCATTTTTATTTTCGCTATAAACGAATTTCAGTGAAGTTTCAGACTTTGAAGTTTTTAGAATCCCGAGGAGACATAGTGAGTTACCTGTTGAAATTTTTTCATAAATTGAAACATTATAATTTGTGAGATATATCTTGTGGAAGTTGAGGATTTTTACTAATCTCGAAATTAGTCTTAAACAAGTCATTTTGGTATTTGTGCTATAACCTTTTATCAGTGAAGGTGTAGGCTGTGAAATTCTCTTGAGTTTAAAAGGTCATATCAGAGTACTACATGCCGAAATTTTAGACTCAGAAGGGTTCCAAGTCTAGAGATACATCAGGACAAAGGTCAACCATCCATACATACTCCAAGTTAACGGTTTGAAAGGTACATAACTTACAATTGGCATAACTTTTTATTGGAATATCTATTTTTGGTGATTGAAAATTTGTGATAAAGAGAAAATAGAGGAGTATTATTATTTTTATTCCACCACATGGATCCAAAAAATACTTCAACACCAATTAGACCTTTAGAAGTCTCATCTATAACTCATGAAGAAAATGAGGAGATACATAACAAGCTATCCAAATTGGAAGAACAACTTAATGATTTGAGTGCTAGGTCAATAACAAGTGATAGTTGGTAAACACAAAGAAAAATTCAAGAAATGGAAAAGATGGATAAAAATAAGAATGACATTAAGAAAGCGATGAAAATAAATATGGAACAAATGGAACAAAAGATGGATGGAAAGTTGGAACATATGGAACAAAAGATTCTAAAAGCCTTATATGGGAGGCTTTCTAAAATTGATAAGGGGTCTGAAGGTACTCATGGAAATAAAGGTAGTGTTCAGGCTTAACAAAGACTTTTCTAGGGAGATTTAACTCCAATAATGGAGTTACTTATGAATGGTCTCCAAAAGGGGTGAGCCTTCCCAAGGTTGAATTAAGGAAGTTTGATGGAATAGAGGTCATTACCCGGGTGAACCAAAAAGAACAATATTTTTAATTGCATAATATTATGGATGATAAGCAAAGGATTCACATAGCAACTTTGAACTTTGAGAATAAACCATATCAATGGTATCAATGGGTAGTAACTTTGAACTTTGAGAATAAACCATATCAATGGTATCAATGGGTAGTTAAAAGGAAGCTGCACTTTTATCATTATACTTGGGTTTTATTTACAAGACTTAGAAATACAATATGGGAAAGTTTGGGAACATGAGTACTTCAGTCAATTGACAAGAATCAAGCACTTAGGTGATATTGAAGGTTATAATTCAGAATTTCAAGTATTAGCCACAAGGGTGGATGACATAAGTGATGAACACTTGTTGGAAGCTTACATGGGTGGATTAAAAGAAGACATTAAACATGAAATTTTCCTAAAACATCTTCCAAATATTATGGCCACTATGCAATTTGCTCATCATATTCAAGCCAAGATAAAGCTAGACAAAAGCTTACCATTGGAGCATATGCAGGAAACATAGATCATTTTGGGGTTCATAAGACAACTGTACCTCAACTGACAAGGTTGACACCTCAACAAATGGATGAAAGAAGAGTAAAGAGACTATGTTTCAATTGTGACAAGAAGTACAGTAAGGGGCATACATGCGGTGAGAAGAAATTATTCTACATAAATTGTGAAGAGGAAGAAGATAAAAAATTGGAACCATTACAAGATCCATATCTAGAAGATACTACAACAATATCTTGTCATTCATTGGCCGACATTAGTACTCCACAAACTCTCAAGATACAAGGATACATCAAAAAGAAAAAGGTAATAGTGTTGATTGATTCTGGTAGTACCCATAACTTCATCAATTATAAATTAGCAAAAGATGTCAATTACTTTGTATTTCCATCACCAACGTTTCAAGTAATGATTGTAGATGGAGGTACCATAAATTGTTTTGGAAAGTGCCATAGTATTAAGCTCAATATGGGGGAGTATTTATTGGATAGTCCCATGATTGCCATCCAAATGGGTGGTGTTGATGTTGTATTTGGGGTCAAATGGTTACAATCATTGGGAACAATGGCCCTTAATTTTCAACATTTTTTCATGAGATTTTCCTCAGAAGGAAAGGAAATTGAGCTTAGAGGTATCCACAGGAAATCCTCTAAAGTGATAAAGCTCTAATAGCATAACAAAATTACACAAAAATGAACACTATGGTGTAATTGCACAATTGTGCTCACTAGATGTTCAAACATCTATATCCTCTGCTCCAATGGATCTACAAATGGTTATAAACAACCATTCCAAGGTATTTGGAGAGATCCCTAAGGGTCTTCCATCGGCTTGCGATTATGATCATGCTATTCATTTACACCCCGGAAGTGTACCATCTAACATTAGGCCGTACAGATATCCACATGCACAAAAGTGTGAGATTGAGTGTATGATCCAAGAAATATTAGAGTCTGACATCATTCAACCTAGCTAAAGTTCTTTCTCTTCACCCGTAGTGATGGTTACGAAGAAGGATGGTTCATGGCGTATGTGTCCAGATTATAGACATCTCAAAAAAATGTCTATTAGAAAAGAGGATCACAAAGCGATAAAATAAAAATAGAGGAAGAAATAAAATACCGAAGATACAAAATACAATAGAGACACAGATATACATGGTTCACCCAATGTGGGCTACATCGAGTAGATAAATTTCCAGTCCTTCCTTTATTATTATCTAGTAAATGAAGGGATACAAACTACAACATACCCACTACAACTTCCTCTTCTTTTCTCATGGTCTCCTCTCTGAGAATACAATTCCCTCATACATAAAAGAGGGTTTTCTTCTATGGAAAAAAAACCTAACAAAAATTCTGTTGTCGGATCTACAACCTACTGATGAATGATTAATATTGATTATGAAATTACAATATTTTACAAGACAATTTTCCCAAAAATGTCTCTTCGGGGGCACTGTCCCCGAACCCCTGCCAGCGGGGAACCCTTTGGACCTCCCTGTCGATAGATGTGGGGGGGACATACCCCCCACACCCCCCCGTCAGGAAATGGGATTCAAACATAGCCGAAACACGATATCTAAATCAAGAATATAATCATGCTCCATATCCAACAATGACCATCAAATATAAGTTTCCTATTCTTATCATTGATGAATTATTATATGAATTGAATTGAGAAATTTTATTTACTAAGTTAGATCTTCATTCGAGATATCATCAAATTAAAATGAGGTGGGAGCACATTCCCAAAACAACCTTTAGAACACATGAAGGTTATTATGAATTTTTGGTTATGCCATTTGGACGTACTACTGCACCTTCAACATTTATAATATTGATGAGTTCTATTTTCAAACCCTTAGAAAATTTGTGTTAGTATTTTTTGATGACATACTAATATAGAGAAAATATTGGGAAGAGCATGTACAACATGTTGACATAGTATTACAAATTTTGGAAGAGAAACAACTTTATGAAAATATTTCCAAGTGTGCCTTTGGGGTTCAAGAAGTGGAATATTTGGGTCATATTGTATCTCATGAAGGTGTTGTTAGCACATAGGATGGTAGGGGTCAAAACATCTTAGATTTGTATTGTTTTGAGTAATAGGGTATTTAAGTATTAGGTTTTGGGCTATATCACATGTCATGACTCAAATTTTGAGCTGTCCATAAGCGTAATCTTGTTTTTAGTCTTGGCTTAGTGCCTTTGGTGTCATGCTATAATTTATCATCATGAAGGAAATAAGGGTCAAATGGGTATCAAACCTGGTCTTAAACTAATGATCATCATATGTCATGTATCAAGGGTTTGTACGCAGAATCTCATTGTGTCATTTTCCAACCATTTAGAGGTCAAATCAGATGTTAGTTTTCCTTGTTTCCAACTCACCTAAAAGTTCACAGTGCACCATGAAGTACCTTGTGCACTAATTTCTCATCATTTCTCTTTGAAACGTGTAAGGGGATATCTCATCGTCTTAGGTGCATTAAAATCATTATGATTTTCAAGATTATGCCAAGAAACCATTCTAATAATTCCCATGAAGCGCGCTACTATAGTTTGAAAACTGGCGCTGTGATCTGGCTGTAGCAGTTTGAGGAGAATTTTATGCATTCATTTAAAAACCAACTCAGGTTCACAAAGCACCAACCTAATTTAGACATACCAGGTGCCCCTTTGATGATTGCATGCTCCTAAAGTGGTTGATTGAGAATATAAAATTGTTGTGTATTGTAGGCACTGCGAACTGGTGCTTGGTGCCATAAACTGTTAAATGTGCATGCAATTCTAACCCTCCGCACCATTAAAACCCACTATCTGATGTTTTAAACCCTGGTCATTGATCAAAATTGTTATCTTAGGGTCATCCTACAACTTCCTTTTGCAAACAAGTTATATTTCCCAGTAATAATTCTGCGCTGCGAACTTCCTATTATAACCTTGCAACACCAATTGCGCGCTGCAGACCAAAACTACAAATCCTTTGTATTTTGATTGACCGAACCCTTGTCAAATTTGAAATCTATATAAGGCCCAAGTTTTAACCAGTTTCTATAGGTTCCTTCTTAGCCATGAAAGACATTGCTAGTCCTTCATAAAACCTATTTCAATTACACCACCAATTACATGCTGTGAATTGGTGTTGGCGTTGCAAACCCTCTATTTTTACAGAGTTGTCTTTTTGCTTGTCTGCATTTTCACTCAGACTGAATTGTTGTTCCTTTTATCACTCCTACTTGTAATTTTCTCCACTCCATACCATTTCTGTGTATAAGTTTTTAGATAGGTGAACTTTGAGTATATCAAATATGCAATCAAACCCTAAAAACCCCTGTTTTACTATATTTTCACATAGCATTGTCATAAGAGGTTACATGAGGTTTTTAAAAATAGAAATCATGGACAATCAACAAAGAAAGAAAATACACAAGGGGGGAGATATTGTGAGAACTGAACCATATGATATGAAACTCATCAACTCTGAACCTTTTTTCAAGGAATCCTTTCAGAGGGTGGGTTGTCTTAACTTTTGTCAGAAAATGCAAAGAGGGCATCCTGAAGTGGCCAAGCAATTTGCACTTAATTTCAGTGGAACAAAGACTAAGGTGGGTATGTTGGAGTTTGAATTCTCTGAGAATTATATTTTTGTAGCTACAAAGATACCTGATCATGGTGAGAAGTGGTTTAAAGCCATGACTTTGAACTCTTCTTTCTCCAAGGAATTCTTTAAACCGAGTATCAAGGAGATAACCTGTGTAAAGGAGTGCTCAGAAGCCACATGCTGGAATATTTTGACAAGATGCTCAGGGTCATCCAAAGGTAATTTACATGTGAAGGGAGGTTCAATATGGTATACCAATACCATATCAGATTATTGCTACACTTCACTGGGAAATATCCCATAAAACTTCCCTTTTACCTTTTCAGGAGTATTGACAAGATGTTAGATAGATTCTAGGCAAATTCCAAGTAGGTGGACACTAGTGTTTTTCACTCTGGTTTGATCAAGATGTTAGTGCTGGAGGAGTTGAAGAAGACTAACATTGACTAAGAAAATTTCCTAGCTACATCAAACTTTCAATTAGATATTTCTCCTACACCACAGTCCAAAAGACAAAATCCTACCCCTATTGAGCAGGCTGTGTAGGTAGATTCAAGAAAGATAAGGAGAATGACTAGGAGCAATATGCGTTTTCTAGTTATTGATAAAACAAAAGAAGGTTGTCCCTCACAACCTCATGACATAGAAATTTCACATGTGGCAGAACCTGTGCCCGTGGAAATACCATCAATCAAAACAAAGAAATTGAAAGGGAAGAAACTTGTTTTCATCCCACTAGTTGTTGTAGAAAAAAGTCAAATCTAGAAGACCTTTTACTAGATCAGTAGCCAAAAAACATGCTCCTATAAAGGATGGTACAACAAAGACGTCATGTCAAAAAAAGGAAAAAAATTCATATTCCCAAGAAGCTCATGGAGGTTATTGATATCAACACTCCTCCTCATGAAGGTAACCCTACTTTCAAAAGACTTAGGAGGCAGCTTAAGGATGCAAAAGATGAAATTGACAAGTTGAAAAAGGAAGAATTGGATTCCAGAATTACGCTAAAAGAGATGTTAGATATTTATGAAGAGACCATTGATATAGATAGGTTTGTGGATAAGAAGTCTTTTCCCTTTCACAGGAAACTCAAGAATGCATATAGGAAGAAGAGAGCCTGCCAAGCTGAGATCAGAAAATTAAAGGCAGAGTTACAACCTTTCATAGAAGAAGTGACAAGAAGGAATTTAGACATGCTGGCTAAGGTGGCTACTAGAAGGATTACCAGAACCAAAATATGAATACAATATGATATTCCACATAAACATCATTTTTTTCATGGTTTTGTATGCAGTTACACCACTAAGTGGTGATATTGGATTTTGAGTTAAACCTAGCATCTTTTATATTTTCTCCAAAGTTATTTCAGGTTGTAAGGAGTTGCATCATATTTTGGAAGGTTTATCCTAATTCTAGTACAAGTTTTGAAGGGTCATCACATTTTTGCAACAAAACAGACTGCTATAGGAAAGTTCACATTGCTTGGATTCACTGGTGTTGTGAACTGGGTGTTTCAGGACATTTTGCAGCATTGGCGCTGCGAACTCTGATTATGAAGATGTTTAAGGCAAGAGGGATTTCTAGATGTCAAGATGAGATCGTACCAGCATTCATAGGTTCAATTTCACTTTAGAAGGCCGCCTGGCTCAAGGAGATGCATGAAGAAAAACCACATCATCAATTATTAAAGACTTGTTCAATACGTTGCCAACATTTTCCTACAAAATAGCAGTTTGTTATTTTCTTGTTGTACACCTGTTGCCACGCTTCCCTTAGGCATGGAATCCTATGAGGAAGTTATGGAGCGAATGGTACATGGTTCTTTTGATGTTTTGGCTATTCAATATGGATTGTAATTGAATATGAGGTTAAAATGGTTGCACAAAAACTCTTATCTTTTAGTCTATTATTGTAATCGAGTTTTTCTTGATGTATGAACTAGACTTAAGAATCTTTTAATGGTGAAAAATCAGTTTTTTCCTACTATCATCTCTGTTCTGTCTCACTTTGATATTAATCTCTGGTAAAGGATTCATCATGATGCTTGTTTCCTTATTGCAGTAAATGCTTTATTGTGGTATTGTATGCACGTTGATCAAAGTGCTTTTCTCTTTGGATTAAGAAGTTCCGATTCAAATGAGTTTTCTTCCATATGTATTCTAGAAGTACATGATGTGATTTGATATACATATTTCATTTTTCTAACTAAGTCTTCTATCTTCCATTTATATATTTAACCATTGATTTGAAGCCATTCAAAGCCTTGTTTGCTGGTGTGTATTTCATGGAGGGTTTTGTGATTGACATTACAAATTGAGTTTCACATCCATTTGCCACACTTTAAAAAAAAATATTATTTACATTCTGATGGGTATTAGGCTTACATCTACAACAATCTATGTGTGAATTCTATTGCTAACATTTTTGGCACCGTTGTCGGGGAAAGGATTGAAGATATTTCCTTGGGTTATACAACAAAGACACTACTGATTTTGTTGGTGTACAAAAATAATTAAATAAAAAGACTGCATAGTGCACCTAGTGACTCCAAATTTCAGTTATGGCTCCCTAGAGTAGGTACATGAGGGATAACCCACTATCACCTCTGGCTACACTTGAACCTGATCCAGAAAAAATCATAAAGAAGGGAAAATCTTTGCAAGGAGCCTCCTCTTATAAATTTTCAGGTATTTCTGGAGACCTACCTGACTCTGTTTTCCATACACAAGTTTTTGTTTCTCATGTTTCTCATTTATCTATTACTGAAAATCCTAAAAAAATAGAACTAGGAGATTTTCCTGTAGAATACTCAACTTTTTCCCCTGATTTGAAAGAAGAGAACTTGGAAAGTTTTGATTTTCTTGCATCTCCTGAAATTGTAAAGTGGTTTAGACTTGAAAGTTTGGA
>CBVK0101308324.1:0-14290 GCA_900067695.1 Picea abies | reverse complement strand
AATTCAAGTAAACAGTTGTGCATTGGTCTCCAATATGTTATTCTGAGAATTTTTTCCATTTCTTCCTATTTTAGGGCTTGGTCGTGACTATTCCCAGGGATAGTGGCATCCAACAAGGATTTTACCACATAACAGTTGCAGTGAGAGCCTTCTGGATACCATTGTTGGGTGTTGAACCCACGACCACACAATTGCAGTCCAGACAGGGATTAGCACCCAAGAAATTATCAACTAAATACAAAATGAAATGGATAGACATGCAAAGCATGAGTTGAGGGCCTACCTAGTTCAGAAGAAACTTGAATCTGCATGTTGAAATTCTTGCAATCCACAATAGAATTTTAGGGGTAAAAGTATTTTTTTACTATGTGATTAAAATCAATAAGGTGAAATGGTGAAAATGAACCTATTTGCACTATCTTCAAATAGCCATTAAGTGTCGGTATTGCTTAGCAATTCTTCACTCTTCCATACAACCTCTTTCTTGTTTGTATCCTTGGATTCTTCCATACAACCTCTTTCTTGTTTGCATCCTTGGATTCTTATTGTTTCTCTTTCACTCTTTCAAACAACCTCGTCCTTGTTTACATATTTGAATTCCTAATGTTTATCTTTCAAGAGTATCTTAGACCTTCCTTTTTTTGTCCATTTTTTCTTGGGCACTAATACGTACCTACAACACTTCAAGTTCAATATCACTTTGTGAGTAAATTTTGAAAATTCAAAGTACACATATTCAATGAGACTAGAATATCTAAAAATATTTAAGTTATGAAGCATTCTTTTGAAATAAATATTATTAAGAATCACACGTAACTAATATTTCAAGTAATGGTCTTGAAAAAAATATCACAACAAATCCAACTTCATGATTGAAGTGTCAAACAACATATGGTCACACCTCAAGTTCAATATCACTTTGTGAGAATAATTCCTATTGAAATCATTACTATTAAAAGTCACTTGTCACTACCATTTCAAGTAATGGGTTTGAAAGAAATATCATGACAAATCCAGCTTCTTGGCATGTCTTTACTCTTTCATACACCCTCTCTCTTTGTTTGCTTCTTTGGATTCTTCCATATAACCTCTTTTTTGTTTTCATCCTTGGATTTGTATTGTTTTTCTTTTAGTTTTCCACATTTACATGTTTGAATTCTTCTTGTTTATCTTTCAAGAGTACCTTAGACCTTATTTTCTTTTGTCAGTTTTTCTTGGGCACTACAATATGTATCCTACAACACTTCAAGTTCAATATCATTTTGTGAGTACATTTTGAAAAATTAAATTGCAAATCTTGAGCACTACAATATGTAACCTACAATACTTCAAGTTCAATATCATTTTGCGAGTACATTTTGAAAAATCAAATTTCAAATCTTCAATGAGACCAAAATATCTAATAATATTTAAGTTATGGAACATTTTTTTAAATCATTATTATTAAAAATCACATGCCACAAACATTTCTAATAATAGGTTTGAAAAAATATCACAACAAATCCAAATTTAGAACACATGTTTTTACCTCAAGTTCAATATCACTTTGTGAGAAGCATTCTTTTTAAAAGATCATTATTAAAAGTGATATCCATTTTAAATAATGAGTTTGAAAAAAATATCACAACAAATCCAACTTCATTTCACCACCCTTTCAAATAATGGGTTTGAAAGAAATATCACAAGAAATCTATCTTCATGATGAAATATCAAATAATGAGTTTGAAAGAAATATCACAAGAAATCTATCTTCATGATGAAATATCATAGCAAATAATGAGTTTGAAAGAAATATCACAAGAAATCTATCTAATCTATCTTCATGATGAAATATCATAGCATATCCAACTTGTAATGGTCACATATCTTTGTGTTCCATTGACCTTCATGCATGTAATTGATTTATTGAAATAAAGTAGTTGGCTTACCATGCTCATTTTCACGATGATTATCATTGTCAAAAATAAAGAAGTGATGATGAAATATCCAACTTCATGCTGAAATATCATATCTACTCATGATGGTTACATATATTTGTGTTCCATTGGGCTTCATGCACCTAGTTGATTTAATGAAACAAAGTAGTTGGTTTACCATGCACCTAATTGATTTAATGGAACAAAGTAGTTGGCTTACCATGCTACATTTTAAAGATGGTGTTATTATCATTGTAGAAAGATCTTATTGATTTAATAAAACGAATTAGTTGGCTTATCATGCTACGTTTTCATGATAGTTATCATTGTAAAAATAAAGAAGTGTAATGCACATGTTCACTTTAACATAGTGGGAGAAATGGACACTTTAAGAAGGTGCGAGAGAACACATTTTTCTTATAAGAGTAAAATCCTTACCAATAAGTTATGAGTTATAGAGCACATTTTTCTTATATAAGAGTAAAATCCTTACCAATAAGTTATACTATTAGTGTTGTAATTATGTGTTAAAATTATTTAGTTTATAGAGAAAATGGTTAAATTGTGTAGCTTTGTTGTGTTAAAGGTAAAGAATTCAAATTGGTTACAACAAAAAAAAATATGACATGGTAATTATTGTCAATTACATAGAAAATTTGAAAATGATAATTGAACATTGAAAATGCATGTGTAGTGATCTTTAATTTTTAGACTTGAATACTAGAAAAGGTATTTAGAGAATATAAATGCATAAAATAAGATATAAGAGACATTTAATATGAAATGTGTGAAATATATCATTGTATTAATGATTATCACAAAAAGAAAACAATGTTCACTTGCCTCATAAGGTAGGGGAACGTCTCACTGAGAAGAGCTCCAATTACAACAATACTCAATAAAATCATTCCATAGCCTCCTAGCTATTTAAATAGATTCTCATTAGAAAAACCCTACCTACTTGTGGTTCCATCATTAATGAATACCAACTACCTAGTGGGGCTTATTTGATAAACATGAGCATTTTACATTAAATAGTTATCCACTAACTATCTAATGGGCCTTATTCAAAAAAGATGGAAACATGCATTAATTGAATAACTCTTAAGTACCCTAAATTAGGAAGGTTAGGGTAGGACCCTAATATGCACTCCCCTTTCAAAAGTGGCACTGTCCTTAAGAATGGAAGTGGGAAAATTTCTACATAATCATTGTTGGTTCCCATGTGGCATATTTTGGCTACATATCTTTCCATTGGATCAATACTTCTCTAACCATGTGCTAGTGTAATTAGTGTTATGTGTTGCCAACACTATTTCAAGTTGGAGCCAAATGGACCTTTCTTCAACAGTTCTAGCAAGCTAGTTTGCGCCCTGCAATTCGATCCCACTACCATATTTAGAAAATAAGAGCATCAGAAGAGATAGTTTCTAGGCAACTTTCCCAATGCGTTGGATGATCTTATGAAGTCCATAGAATTTTGGTGCTAGTTTCTACTAGATTTTATCTTTTAGGGATGCTTGTTTATAGGGTTGAAGGAAAAGAAACACCTAATCCCCTTCTATAAAAGAATGCTACAAGTGATGTTGGTTAGCTTGTTGTTTCATTATATTTTGAGTCAAAAAAAATTGTTCATAAGTGTGTAGATAATGGATTCTTTAGTGTGAAGTGTGCTATCAATTACATGAACCTTGGAGATGCTAGGTAAATAGTAAGTCGCTAACAAGGGATTTGGGCCATAGACAACTTCATATGGTGTCATTTTGGTATCTCCATGATAAGTGGTATTGTACCACCTAAATAGTAAGTCGCTAACAAGGGATTTGGGCCATAGACAACTTCATATGGTGTCATTTTGGTATCTCCATGATAAGTGGTATTGTACCACCAATCTGCAAGGGGTAGCCATTATGCTCATTGATGCGTTTTTTTTTAATTGAATCATAAAAAATAAGTTTTTAAGCACTTTTTGACCACTTCAATTTGACCATCAGTTAGGGATGATGCATGATTCCCATTTTAAAATGGGTACCCTAAAGTTTAAACATCTCTTCCCAAAATTTGCTTGTGAATGTGAAATCTCAATCCAAGACAATGGAAGTGGGATTGCAATGTAACTTAAAAATATGATCCATGAAGATATGGGGAACTAGGGAAAGTGTAAATGGGTGTGATAAGGTACAAGAATGAGAATATTTGGAAAGGCGGTCGACTAACACTATGATGACTGATTTGTTACTAGCATTTGGAAGACCCATTATAAAATCCATAGAGATGTCAACCTAGATATTTGTTGGGATCAATAGTGGTTGCAATGACCTAGGTGTCTTCATCATCTCACCCTTGTTTCTTTGACAAATGTCACACGTTGATACAAAACCTTAAATTTATATTTCATGCCTTGCCAAAATAAGGAGAACTTATCTTGTTCATAGGTTTTATGAAAGCCAGAGTGACCCCTATAGGTGATGAATACAAATCCTCTAAGACTCTTTGTTTTAAGGAATAATGTTTTACTAGAACAATGCACCCTTTTTACTTCAAGAAATATTGTTTCTATGTATAAACTTTAGAAGGGTTGGGATCTTCCTAGATCATTTGGATGAGTTGAACCACAATGTCATTATCCGTCCATTCTTGACGGGCTTCATCAAGCCAATTTAGAATAGGTAAGGATAAGAAAAAGATGGATCCTTACTCCTTATATTGCCTTGATATAGCATCAACCACCACATTTTATTTACCTTTCTTATATATGATCTTATAATCATACCCAAGCATCTTAGTGACCCATTTATGTTGGTTTGGTGATCATAACCTTTGTTCTAGAAAATACTTTAGACTATGATGGTCAACCTTGATCTAGAAATTCCTTCCGATGATATATGGGTGCAAAGTCTCAACTGCATGAATGTTGACCATCATCTCTTTCTCATAGGTGGATTTTCCCTAATTGTGGTCACACAACTAATGGTGAAGGCTAGGGGATTCACTTCTTGCATCAAGACAGTGTTGATACCTTTGTCTGAGATATCACATTGAAAGACAAAAGCATTAGTGAAATTAAGCATTGTTAATATTGGAGTAGTGCACATGGCATCCTTTAAAGTTGAGAAGGCTTGCTCAGTGGCCTCACTCCATACAAATACATTATTTTTTAGTAGGGTGGCTAAGGGAACATAATTTTTTTGATATTTTTTTACAAACTTCTTATAGTAACCTATAATTCCTAAGAACCCATGCAATATCTTCAAGGTCTTGGTGTGGGGCCAATCTTACATAGCCATAAATTTCTTGGGATCTACTCACACTCTATCTTGAGTCATAATGTGACCCAAGTATTCAACCTCTAAAGCCCCAAAAGCACATTTAGAACATTTAAGGAATACTTGGTGGTCCCGCAAGAGTTGTAAGGATCTATCAACATGCTCTGGGATTCACATATTTTATTGTGAATCAACATATCATTAAAGAATAATACTGACATAGAATGGTGTAGGAAGGGTTGAAAAATATTCACGAGGCTCTGAAAGGTGGATGGATCATTGCAAAGTCTGAAGCGAATCAATAAAAACTCATAATGAACTTCATGTGTGTGGAAATATGTGTTAGAGATGTCCTCCTCCTTCATCCTTATTTTGTTGTATTTTGAATGAAGGTCCAATTTAGTGAAAAACTTGGCTCCATGAATCTCATCTAAGAGGTCATCAATAACTAGAAATGGAAATTTGTCCTTTATGGTCAACTTATTGAGAGCCTACAAACTGGGAAACATGCACCAATTGGCTTCATTATTTAATACCATGACCATAGGTGATGAGTAAGGGTTAGTACTAGGATGTATGACTCTAGCCTCCAATAGTTCTTGAATGATGTTTTCTATTTCATTCTTCTATGAAAAAGGATGCCTATAAGGACACACATTGGGTGGTTGAATACCTAAAACCAGGGGGATACCATGGTAATGCTCACCATGTGAAGACAATAAGACACATGGTATTTCAAATAATTGTTGATGTTTAGATATGAACCACTACAAATCGCGGTGAATATCCCATGGAGGGGTGTCCACTACTTGTATGACATTGAACTGGGCAATAATCCCCCCAATGATCTTTCTTCAATAAAATCTCCATACAATGAGAGATAATACTTTTAGGGGAATTAGACTTATTCCTCTTGAGGGTATGTTTCCACGCTTCCTTAGTGAAGCTCATATATAAATCCTTGAAATCTAGGGTGACAGGTCCCAAAGTGCATAAACATTTTGCAGGAAGAACTAAATCACAACCACCCATTTCAATAGAAAACATGTGATATTTGAGATGTTACTCGTTGATTTGAATTTTCACATTTTCAAATCATCCTCCACATTTCATAATACCACCATTGTCTATCATAATTTGGAAATTATGTATAGCATGGACGTAACAATGGGTTTCTTTGACCAGTCTCCTATGAATAAAATTGTGGGTCTTGTCACTATCAATAAAATATCAACCTTGTAGTTATTGATGTAACTAATCAAATTTAGAGTTTGGGGTGCATAAAAACTAGATAAAGCATGGAGATAAAATTAGGGTTCCTCACAAGGAGCTTGTAAGGTTGTTTCTTCTTGAGTAGGAGGGGTTGTGTCTTTTAATTCTAGTCCAATAATGCCTTTGACTGGGATATCTTTCAAGTGGTATTGGAGGGATACATCCATTTAAAATATTTTATGTTCTTTACAGTTGTGCCCTTTCAAATACCACTCATCATAATTATAACAAAGTTTGAGGCTTTGGTGTTCTTCCGTCTCTTTCAGGGAAAACTTTTGTATTTTCAAGGGCTGAGAGGTGGAGGGGATGGTGGTAGTTTCTAAAGGAGGGTGAGTGCAAGAAATGAACAAGTTTCTTTTGGTTTGGGTGTTGCATCACGACTTGGGCTCTAATTTCCTCCTTGAGACCACTAATGAAACATTCTTTATAAAAGGAATTAGATAGGTCCTATGTGCAGACTTCCAATTACTCAAAGGTTGCAATAAAGTCTATAAATGTGCTTGTTTGACATAAAAAATTTATTCACCCCAAATAATGAGTGTCTCGTTCAAAACGAGCATAGATGGCCTTCATGAAATGGGTCCAAGAGATGTAGCCACCATGAGATTTTTTATACCATTTCCATCATTGCCAACATTCTAGGTCCAAATATAGAAACCCAACTCTAAGGTTCATTAGTTCATTAGTAATTCCACGAAGAGAGAAATAGTGTTCTATTTGGGTAACCCAACCAAAGGGTTTAGAACCATCAAACATGTTCATGTCTACTTTTGGAGAGTAGTGGCATGAATTGTGATCTTGAAAGGGTGTGTGATGGTTATCCAAAATAGCATGTTAGTGTGCTACTCTTCATTTCTTGAAGATTCCCTCATGGGTGGCTTCATGTGTTGTTTTGGCACCTTGATACCCAAGGATGTACATAACCATCCTATCATGTTCTTGAGCTTGACACCTTTTTGGTCAATCTTTGATGAGAGTTGAGTACCTTGGTCTTTGATTGAATAACCAAGCTAAGAAACATTGGATTCAAGATGTTGGTACTTATTTGTGTAGTTCCTAGATTATTTCCTTCATGGTTGCCATGTTGTCAGTATTGGGCATGGTTCCACTTAAGATCTCATTGACCTATTATCCTAGACTTATCTTAATACGACCAATGGCTTGAGAGGAGTCTTTTGAGATATTTCATGAACATTGTATTGTTGGGTCCACACAAAAAGGGTTACTAGAGAGGTATACCCACACGATCAATGCAAAAAAATCACAATGGTACTGGTAGGACCTAGATTTGTTTGTTTGTTTTTGTTATGTTGGTGGGAGTATTACTACACTAATATAATTCCCAAATTATTTTTACACTCAAAGATGTAGGAATTTTGTTGGCATATTGTAGAGGCTATGGTTTTCAAGGTATTGAGGACAAAGGAATGTCAATTTATATATATCTTTGAAATATCAAATGCTTTCCAACAATAGTACTTGACGAAATCTTTCATCGAAATAACAAATGTTAAAGTATAAGGCTTATCTAATGTAATAAAGTCATGGATTATAAATGACTATTAAAATGACGGTTAGATAATAAAGTAGTTATGTTGTCATGGATTATAAGTGACTATAAGGACACACATTGGGTGGTTGACTACCTAAAACCAGGGGGATACCATGGTAATGCTCACCATGTGAAGACAATAATCCACATGGTGTTTCAAATACTTGTTGATGTTTAGATAGGAACAACTGCAAATCGGGATGAATATCCCATGGAGGGGTGACCACTACTTGTATGACATTGAACTGGGAAATAATTCCCCAATGATATTTCTTCAATAAAATCTCCATACAGTGAGAGATAATACTTTTAAGGGAATTAGACTTAATCCCCTTGAGGGTATGTTTCCACGCTTCCTTAGTGAAGCTCATATATAAATCCTTGAAATCTAGGGTGATAGGTCCCAAAGTGCATAAATAATTTGCATGAAGAACTAAATCACAACCACCCATTTCAATAGAAAACATGTGATATTTGAGATGTTACTCGCTGATTTGAATTTTCACATTTTCAAATCATCCTCCACAATTCATCATACCACCATTGTCTATCATAATTTGGAAATTATGTATGGCATGGATGTAACAATGGGTTTCTTTGACCAGTCTCCTATGAATAAAATTGTGGGTCTTGTTGCTATCAATCAAATATCCACCTTGTAGTTATTGATGTAACTAATCAAATTTAGAGTTTGGGTTGCAGAAAAACTAGATAAAACATGGAGAGAAATTTAGGGTTCCTCACAAGGAGCTTGTAAGATTGTTTCTTCTTGAGTAGGAGGGGTTTTGTCTTTTAATTCTAGTTCAATAGTGCCTTTGACTGGGATATCTTTCAAGTGGTCTTGGAGGGATACATCCATTTACAATATTTTATGTTCTTTACATTTGTGCCCTTTGAAATACCACTCATCATAATTATAGAAAAGTTTGAGGCTTTGGTGTTCTTCCATCTCTTTCAGGGACAACTTTTGTATTTTCAAGGGATGAGAGGTGGAGGGGATGGTGGTAGTTTCTAAAGGAGGGTGAGTGCAAGAAATGAACAGGGTTCTTTTGGTTTGGAAATTGATCACGATCTCAACTTATTTATATCTCTCATAGGATTCCAACCAAGTAGTTGGGCATTGCATCACGACTTGTGCTCTAATTTCCTCCTTGAGACCACTAATGAAACATTCTTTATAAAAGGAATTAGATAGGTCCTATGTGTAGACTTCCAATTACTCAAAGGTTGCAATAAAGTCTATAAATGTGCTTGTTTGACATAAATATTTTATTCACCCCAAATAATGAGTGTCTCTTTCAAAATGAGCATAGATGGCCTTCACGAAATGGGTCCAGGAGATGTAGCCCCTGAGATTTTTTATACCATTCCCATCATTGCCAACATTCTAGGTCCAAATATACCCCAACTCTAAGGTTCATTAGTTCATTAGTAATTCCACGAAGAGAGAAATAGTGTTCCATTCGGGTAACCCAACCAAAGGGATTAGAACCATCAAACATGTTCATGTCTACTTTTGGAGAGTAGTGGCATGAATTGTGATCTTGAAAGGGTGTGTGATGGTTATCCAAAAGAGCATGTTAGTGTGCTACTCTTCATTTCCTGAAGATTCCCTCGTGGGTGGCTCCATGTGTTTTTTTGGCATCTTGATACCCAAGGATGTACATAACCATCCTATCATGTTCTTGAGCTTGACACCTTTTTGGTCAATATTTGATGAGAGTTGAGTACCTCGGTCTTTGATTGAATAACCAAGCTAAGAAACCTTGGATCATGTGTTTCCTCTTAAGAGGTCACGGGTTCAAATCCAGAGGGGGGTAGGGTATGTATACCTTCGTAGACTTTCCCTTGTCCCACAAACAAGGGGGTCTCATACACTAATTTGGTGTGCTGGCTTGGCTGTGACCTTAAAAATAAATTATTATTATTATTATTATTATTTGTGTAGTTCCTAGATTATTTCCTTCATGGATGCCATGTTGTAATTATCGGGCATGGTACCACTTAAGATCTCGTTGACCTGTTATCCTAGACTTATCTCAATACGACGAATGGCTTGAGAGGAGTCTTTTGAGATATTTCATGAACATTGTATTGTTGGGTCCACACAAAAAAGGGTTACTAGAGAGGTATACCCACACAATCAATGCAAAACAATCACAATGGTACTGGCAGGACCTAGATTTTTTGTTTTGTTTTGTTTTGTTATGTTGGTGGGAGTATTACTACACTAATAGAATTCCCAGATTCTTTTTATACTCAAAGATGTAAGAATTTTGTTGGCATATTGTAGAGGCTATGGTTTTCAAGGTATTAAGGACAAAGGAATGTCAATTTCTATATCTCTTTGAAATATTGAATGCTTTCCAACAATAGTACTTGACCAAATCTTTCATCAAAATAACAAATGTTAAAGTATAAGGCTTATCTAATGTAATAAAGTCATGGATTATAAGTGACTATTAAAATGACGGTTAGATAATAAAGTAGTTATGTTGTAATGGTAGCACACCTACTTAACTACTAATATAAAATGGGATGACACCCATTGTATCAGCTGACTTCATTGCAATAAAAGCATATCGTTTACATGAGTTCATTGGCTTTGTTTCTAATCATGTTTTGTAATCTTTCTTGTTTATTTAGGAAAATAACATGGTATCAGAGTGGGAAGATTTGGAGTTTGAATAGATGCAAATTATATTGGTTGAATCTTAGTTTCTTCATTAAATATATTAAACCTTTATGATTTTTTTAAAGGAATTCATGTTATGAAGTATCAATTAAAGTAATGGGTGAAACCTTTACAAGGAAGTTGTCGAGAAGGGTTTCAATACAATTCCTTGACTCTATTATAGTTTGAAAGAGGGACCCTACCAAACCCCAAAGTGCAATCTGCTACTACCCTAGTTGTCATTCAAAGGCTTGTATGAGAATCTGTGTTAATTTTTAGAGTCATCCATTGGTTAATGAAAAGGGTCGCATGTCATTGGTGAACGAGCCACCATATATGTCTACAGTTGTAATAAGGAGTAGCCACTAGAAATTTTTACATGAGTTAAAATCCAGATCCAAATTGCACAAGCAAACAAAGTCTCATCCACTAAGAGAATCATATCCTAGTCATACATTGTTTACTTAGCCTTTATGATCTAGTGACCATTTGTTGAAGGATAATTGATTAACTAGTTATTTGAGATCGTGGTCAAAGACAAAAGAAGAACACATGTGCATACAGGGGAAAATAAAGAGAGCAAAGGAAAATGAGTAGGTGATAGACAAAAGAGGTTGTGAAGATTTAATATGCAAAATAGCCATATAGAGATGTGACTTTCCCTAAACATTGAAGAATACCAGGTCCAACGAATACAAAAATGACTAGGAAATGTTCTATGAAATAGAGGCGGAACAATTTTTATTTTGTGTTATCACTGAGGAATGGTCCTATTTTCATAAATAGAGACATTTTTGCAAAATAATTTAATATCTTAAATTTGAACTTATGTAGAAAAGGGAAAAATATACAAATATTTTTTTTTTTCTAAAACCTATTTATTTTCATCAATTCCATAAATTATTAGAAGAGATAAAATTTCAGTTTCATAAGTTATTTTAGCAAGATTGCTTTTCAATGGTTAGGGTTTCCAATGTTTGTTTTCAACAAATGTAAGATTGACATGAATAAATCCTACATCTAAAATATCATCCTAGAGAACTAGGCAAGCGCCATGGATATGTACCTCGATGACTTAGTAGATCGAGATATTTCCATAGGGACATTTGATGCTCAACCTTGTATCAACATTTTTTGATGTAGAAGAGAAGCCTTTATCCCCGTGCTTTATTGAAACAGAGGACAATAAAAACATATGACACTTTCATGATTTAATAGGCCCACACTTTATAGACAAGGAAGTGATTGAGTTTGTAGATTTCAGGAATTATCCCTCAATAATGGGGTTATGAGACATGTATGTGGATTGTGGTCTAGTAATTTAATCCAATTCATAATTTAAGAGTTTGAGGAGGTGGAATCTAGGAACTTAGGAATTTAGCTTGGGAGCTACATCTTTATGAGGGTTACGAGGTAGCGTTATGGAGCCCTACTTAGTCCAAACATTGTTTGTCAAACAGAAGCATCTGAAGATTGGTTTAGCTAATGTTTTTAATTGTACTATAAGCCTTAAGATGAAGTCGTGGATTTTAAGTGACTATTACAATGATAGTTATATAATAAAGTAGTTATGTTGTAATGATAACACAACTACTTAACCACTAATATATAAGGGGATTAAACCCATTGTATCCATTAACTTCATTGTAATCAAAGCATATATTTTACATGAGTCCATCGACTCTGTTTCTAATCATGTTTGCAATCTTTCTTATTTATTTAGGAAAATAAAAATTAAGGAGGATCTATTGTAATCTTAGCCATACTACCTAATTCATTGGTATGCAAGAGTGATCTCCCAAAGTGTTTTTCTTGGTGTACTATAACAACATGATGACCACACGTTTATGTAAGGCTGGTTTTAGGTGCACATAGAGGGCTTCCCATATACCCTAGGGTATGTGGAAGGAAATTCCATATACATGTGATGTGTTGTCCGATGTGGTACTAATCAAAGGGGTACCAACAAAGGTTACAAGAGTGTCCAACCAGGTGACACCACTTGTATTTTTTGCATGTATTCTTTTCCAACTACAAATTTACCCATCAAACGAGATATTTCTGTGTTATTTAAAGACATCGAAACACGTTCTTGATAAAATCTGAATGCATGCTGACTTAGGAAAGAGCTCTCACACCACTTGTAAATATCCTTAACCCTTAGACTTGAATCAACATATAAGGAATTCAAAGAGTATAACTACAAAAAATCATATACAAGAGACATATACAATTAAATACGCGAAATATACGCTTGTAGTAATGATTATTAGAGAAAGAAAACAATGTTCACTTGACTCTTAAGGTAGGGTGACTTCTCACTAAGTAGAGATTCAATTACAACAATACTCGACAAAGACATTCCATAGCTTCCTATCTCTTTTAATATATTTTCAATAGCAAAAAGTTAACTACTTGTGGTATCGTCATTAATGAATACCAACTACCTGGTGAAATTTATTTGATAAAGATTACACTATCACATGAAATAAATATCCACTAAATATCTAATGATTCAAAGAAGATGACCACATACATTAATTGACTAACTCCTAAGTACCCTAAAGTAGGGAGGTTATGGTAGAACCCTAACAACACAAACAATTTAAATAATAAAAGTACAAAAGTGACATAGATAGTAAGGGATGTTTATGCAAGAAGTAATAATATGTGATGAGAACAAAAAGTGCACGTATAATTTGTAAAGGAACCTATGTTTTATAAAGTACACTCACTAATGATGGAAACAACTATCACAATGCACAATAACTTAAGAACTTAAGCGTGATTGTTAGTATGTCACGAACACGTGAATACTATCTATGTGGTTTAGACAATGAAACATAAATTGTAGAATACAAACCATAATTTAAAGATTGCTCAAATGCACATATTATTATTGAAACACAAATGAGCTACAAAATGTGCATTGAACAAAGCATTATGGGAACAATGTGACTAGGCATGTGAGAAAATGATTATGCGATTTCAGCCTCCCAAAAATTACAATCTAAAATAAAGAAAAAGAGAGCTTAATATAGGTGTGAATTTGTGTAATTAGAACTCTCCAAATGTTATGTTATTCCATAACTTGGTTCCTTCTCGCTTGAATGATTCTTGAATCTCAATGAGGGTGAGGGTCGGGGTGGGGGGATATATTAGAGAAAACATATACCACCCCCACCCTCTGAATCTCAATGAAGGTGGGGGTGGGGGGATATATTAGAGAAAACATATACCACCCCCACCCTCATTGAGGGTGGGGGTGGTAATATAGAGTAAATATACAGTAAACATACATATGTTTTCTCTAATATACCCCCAAACCCCACCCTCTCTTCTCTAATATATTCTCCCACCCACATCCTCAAACCCTCATTGAGGGTGTGGGTGGCGGGATATATTAGAGAAAACATACACCCCCACCCTCATTAAGGGTGGGGGTGGGGGGATATATTAGAGAAAACATCCTCATTGAGGGTGTGGGTGGGGATATATTAGAGAAAACATATGCATGTTTTCGAGGGTGTGGGTGGGAGTATATATTAGAGAAAACATACATCCTCATTGAGGGTAGGGGTGGGGGTGGGGGGATATATTATGCATGTTT
>CBVK0101308322.1:2569-42042 GCA_900067695.1 Picea abies | reverse complement strand
TTGAGTTCTTCTTGGTAAATTGTTCACTTAAAGATCATGATGAGATCAAAACCTCGAGGGTTTGATCCATGACCTTCATAGCTTTTTTGAGCATAAAGAAATAGGACAACCACACATTAGGTACCTCTATCATTTGTTTTTCTAAGGTAAAGTTCAGATCTTGTTCTACTCATGTTTACTTTTGTTTCTAGTCTAAGTTAATATTCAGAAATGTTATTTTCTGTTCATGATTAGTCCTAGTTAAAGTCTGTTCTCTTTAGCATGTTCATATTTGTATTTTCAGTGTTTCATCTACTTCAGAATTTTGTTTTTAAATACTAATCTGTTTTTATCTTTGTTTTTATTTTCCCTAAAAATCTAACAATATGGTCTAGTAGTTGTTGATGCTATAAACAAGTAGATGCACTTACTTTCTTAGATACCACCACTATTTCATTTGTTTCAGTTTTTTCCTCCAATTTATAAATATTTCCAATCTTCGTTGCCTTCATAACCACCAAACTTAAATAAACATTTTTTTTAAACATATTCCTCTTTGAAAAATATATTTTTTCACATAGAACGACGAACTTTTTGGTTCAATGTTTTTCAACAAACAAACTTTGATTCCTTTTTTCTATTATGAACCCCCCAAAAAATAATAATGGTACCTTCACCAATTGCATGCGGAATCGACAGAACCGTGCGTCTCGGCCACCTTTGCTCGTCGGCTAGGGTTCTAATCCAATCTCTGGGACCTTCATTCACCATTTTGCAGCTTGCCGGTGGCTCTTCCACCAAAAAAAGGGGCGACTCTTTTACTAAACTCAGAAGCCAAATTATGTTGTCTTCACAAGGGTTCACAATCGGCTCCTCGACTGGCCTTGTTGCCTCCATAGGAGTTCCAAATTGGCTCGGGTTCAAAATCATCTCTTCGACTGGCCTTGTTCTTCCTTCCTTGCAGAATAGACGGAACCCTCCCCGGCTCCTTTTCCCTTGTGCACGATGGCATTGTTGCCTCCTTGGCTCCTCTTCCCTTGCGCGCGAACCCTTGGCTCTCTACACGTGGGCACGACCCTTTTCTCCTTGTGCACTCCGTGACTTGGACTCTTTCTCTGCGCTCCGTGACTCGGCCTTTCGACTCACCCACACAACCAACAAAACTCAAGTCAAATACCCTAGCCGCTCCTCCTCTTCCTTCCTCAAACCAAACACCTTCGCTTTGATACCACTTGTTGGTATTTAAGAGCTTGAAACAAGAATAAGAATGGCAATAAGAAATAAGAATGACAAGAAGACAAATCAATAACTCAGATAACATACATGAGATTTACGTGGTAAAACCCTGATGCTGTGTCAAGAAAATATCCATGGGGCAAGGTATCAGTATCTTTATTATTCAGAATAGGCTTACAACATATTACATATTTTGAGCTTCATAGATATATATGAATCTTGGAACCGTTACATAATTATGAGAACTACCACTTGTTATACAAACTTCCACCGGTTTTGTAGTAGCCAACACCACTAAATATTTACATAAAATTTTAGTTTTAAATTTTTTTTTAATCGATTGTTGTCACATTTAACGTTATCTCTATATAGCTATTAGGCTGACTTGAATTGGTGCCGAGTCTGTTTGTTTCTTAGCTTGGTACCCATTAGTCCTACTTTGGTGTAGAATTCGTCAAAAAATAGGCTTGGGAGTTAGGCTTCCAGCTCCTGATACATAGTGTCCAAAATCTGTCAAATCCACCTTTTTTTCCCAGTGTAGGATACACAACACATGGCTTCCAATGGTTTCTCCAAGGGCTTAAAGAGAAATTCATGGAGACTGACAAGAATGTTTGTATATGCTGTCCTGGAATGGATTCTTATATTTATGTTTCTTATTAATGCTCTTTTTAACTATATCATTGAGTTTACCACCTTTTTTGGTTTACACACACCTTGCTTATGGTGTTCTGGGGTGGATCATATCCTGGAGCCCAAGGAGCCTGAATTTTACAGAAAACTCATATGTGAACCAGAGAGATATCCTTGATGGATTATTGCTTGACCCACAGGAAGTTGGTAGATGCTTATGGAATGTGTGAAGAATGTGCATGTTCAAGGCCTAATGTCTCAAGTTTTGCAGAGGGCAATGGCAGCCAATCCAATTGGTTCACATGCATGCCAATGGTGGCAGATTTGTCATAGAGAGGAGACGCAAAGAGATTGTTGGTGAATGGTCACATGGATGATTTCAGCATAGAGGAAACAGAGTTTGAGGATAAAGGAGGCAATGGTTGGGTGAGTAAGGACTCGTGCTCTTGCAATAATGGTCCTTTGAATAATAAATTGTATTCTCAGAGTTTTTTCAACACTTTTTTCTTTAATGGGCGTCCAGAGGGTATCCTAAAACCCCAATAGAATGCATCTGATTATGGTGGAAATGTTGTGGAGAGAGTGTTGGGGGAGGAAGATGAGTTGAAAAGCCATTTTGGGTGTGTTTTTGGAGGAAATCAGGTGAAGATCTCTGATATTTTTATTAATTCCCCAGAAGAATCCGATGTGGGTTCATCCTCATCTGTGGCCGATGGTGAAATGAACTCAATGGAGGTGGTGGAGGGAACTGATGAGGATGTTAGGGATTTGAAATTAGCTGCTGATGGGGTTCAACATTTGTCTAGGAGACTTGAATTTGATCAGAATGATGATGTCCGAGTGGGTTTCCAGTCTCGTATCTATGCTGAGAAGAGAATTACATATCCTGAAATTGTTACACATAAATGGGCAATGGCACGTGATGTAACAATTACATAAATAACAAGGGAAGATACACCCTATGATCAGGGCTTCTAGAGATTGGACTCTATTTAAGAGCCTCAGGAGATTGGGGGATTGAATTCTAAACCAACTTTAGAAAGTTTCGATAATACTGGTGTGGAGGATGAGGTTTTGGAGAGTGCAGACAATGGAGACTGTATCTGAAGGTATTAAAACTTTTTAATGGTAGTGATGAATTAGGTTTAAAGAATTATGTTATGGTGGTTCTGAAGAGGTTCTTCCAAAATCATTGGAAGTGTCCCCTAATGTTGGGCGCATTCTAGTTATGACGAAGCATTTTGATGGTAGTGATGATTTAAGTTCATAGAGGATGGCTTGTAACATGCTAAAATGCAAGACAATTGTAGAGCATTCCTGGGTAGAAATAATTTATTGCACTGTCTACTTGATCAATAGAATCTGACCAACACAATTTCATATAATAAACCAAAATAGCTATGGAGTGGCAAGAAGCCATCTATGAGACATCTCTATGTGTTTTGCAGCATCGTGTATGCTCACATTCTCGAGGAAAAATGACAAAAGATTTCGTGTATGTCATGCAATTGTTTCTTGCTTAGATACAATTAGAAATCAAAAGCTTACATAATTTGGGATGTTGAGGAGCGCAAACTCTTAATTATAAATTGGAAAATTCTCTAGATAAAACATAATCATAAGAGGATGAAGCAAAAAAGAAGGATAAGTGGCTCTAGAACTTTATATAGCTTGAAGCAAAAAGAAATCAAGGACTGAGAACTCGGAATCAGAAGCAATATTCTATCTAGAATGTTGCAGAAGCAGAGCAACTCAAAAGGAGTGTTCTCATCAAGAAGCAACCAGTTTTAAACTTTTCTTTGATGGCACTATAACGAATTATATTAAGGCACATACATCTGAGAAGGCAATAAAAAATTCCAATTTGTAGCAAGCTATGAAAGCAGGGATAGATTCTCTTCACCAGATTCAAACATGGAAACTGTGATAAACTCTCGGAGGAAAGGAAACAATTTCAAAATCAAATTTAAATATGATGGAATTATAGACACGCACACAAGAAGATTGGTTTGTAAAGGATGTGGATGGAAACAGAGAACAAGCTAAGTAGACCTTTTCATCAGTAGTAACGATGAAGACCATCAGAATAGTATTAGCATCGGTAGCTTAGTTTGGAAAAAAAAAATCATTATAGGGATGTTACAAACCTATTTTTAGATGGTTTTATAGTCTGAGAAGTAGTTTATAATATATACTAAAAACTGACAAGGTTTTGTTGAATCTAATATGATAAGATAATTTAATTGTATTAATGTCCATAAATGATTAAGAGAAGATTAATGAGACTAAAATGTACTTTGTTAGTCAATAGAATATGGGAATGTCTCAAACACTTCTACATGCTAAATGTTAAAAAATTAGAATATGGGAATTTCTAAAACACTTCTACATGCTAAATGTTAATAAATGTTAAAAAAAGAGAGATATATAAATGACACTAAAAGAGAGAGTGGTAGGGTCTAAATAAAGTAGAAGGGGAAAACCTTAAAATATGCAAGGCCTACCTCCACATTCACACCATAACTGGAAATAAAAGTAGGGGTAATCTAGGAAGAAGAGCAATCTTTATCTCCATCTATCACTGTGAAAGGAAAGGACTGATGAAAAGCTTGATGATATCATTTAGTGAGTACCTAGGATTGAGGGGGCTTGGTTGTACAATCTTGGGAGGACCTCTGGAGCAAAATAGATTGTCTCTCCTAACATTAGAGGTCGAGGAGAAGATCCTCTTGATAGAAGTTTGACTGTGCAATCAGTCCCAGTGGGAAGTACTCTATATAGGGCATGTGTTTCCCTAAGATCTCCTAGTGGTGGGATGTTTGTTGGTCAAGTTGGAGGAGGTTTTCTATGTCACTAAAATGCCATCAACAAGCTAAAGAGGTGAGGTGTTCGACAATCACTTACTACCTTTAGTAGTCGAGACAGGCTTAACAAGCTTAACAAAAGAAGTGATGAGTTTGAAGGTACTTGTTTTGGAGAGGTTGCCCAAAGTCTCCTATGCATGGATCATCGCCTCACAAAGGTATAAGGATAAGAATATATGGTTGGAGAGAACTCATGTGTAGGTTGAGAAAACACTCAATATGGCCTCAAGCAAGTGGCAAGAGCATGGTATTCTCATACATATGAACAATTTAGAAATCTTAAACTCAAATGGAACAATTTAATCCAATCTTTTATGTGCAAGAGATAGGGCAAGGTGAGTTGTTACTTGTTTTATATGTGGACGATGTAATCATATTAGGTAGCAATGGGAAAGTAATTACAGAGCTCAACAAAAGTGTAAAGCAAACCTTTGAGATATCAAACCTAGAAATCACACATTATTATTTGGGCATGGACATATGGTAGAAGGTTGAAGGGATATTTCTATTTTAGACCAAGTCTGTTGGAGATTTGCTAAAGAAGCTTAGGAAGGAAAAATAGAAGCCCATGGACACACCCTTGGAACCTAGGATGAAGCTCAGCATAAATGAAGCTGGGAAAGCTAGTAAATGCAACAATGTATAGGAATCTCGATTTATATAACCATCACTCAACTAAATATCGACTTTGTTGTAGGTGTGGTGATGACATATATGTTAAAACCTAGGCAAATTCATTTGAAGGTTGCAAAGAGAACTTGTAGTAAATTAAAGAACAATTGATTGGAGCCTATAGTATACTAGTACCAAAAAGTTTGAGTTTGTTAGATACCCAAAACTTGATTGGTTTGGATGCACAAACTACAATAACTTGACATTTGGTTTGGAATTAGCAATGATATCATGGAACAATAGAAGCAACAAATAGTAGTATTGTTTTTGAATAAAGAAAACTATAAAGTTGCTATGATTGTGGCATGTAAAGAAGTAACATAAAGGATTTTTTTTCTTCGAGATATCAGTGCAATACATGGTTCACCAACAACTTTATTATGTGACAATTGAAGCATAATAAAATGATTAAGAATTTTGTATTTCATACCAAGTCCAAGCACACACAAGTATGCTTTCATTACCTAAAATAGTTACAAGACGTTCTACATAACTACAAAATAGAGAACACACACATTTACAAAGAATTTGGGTAGGGAAAAGTTTCAACAAGTTCACAATATTATTGAGCACAAACAAAATTTACTTTTCATTACGGGAGTGGTAGAAATAATGAAAAGTTATAGTGAGTTGAATGTAGAGTAAATAGTGGAGAGCAAATTTGTGTGAACATGATTTTAAGTTGGATTTGTATAAACAAGATGAATTGATGAATCAAGAATTAGTTATTGAAGTGATGTAGGAAAACATATTAGCTATGACCAAGTCATGGAAAAACACAAACAAAGTCTACATTCAACACTAGTTGGAGTAGAACAATCTACAAACACTAGTTATAAAGGTTCACAATATAATTTTCGGTAGAGAAGTAATTAGTGATGAGAAAACTAAGTCTAATGTGAATATTAGTAATTAAGTGAAATTTATAAGTGTAAACACAGAAGCCAATGGATATAAGTTATCAAGTGATGTTAGCTACTCTATATTGACAATGGATATAAGTTATGCATTAGTTTTTGTTTTTATATTTGTTTTTGTTCTTTTTTTTGTCTTTTTATTTCTTTTTCAATCGAGGGATCAACCTTCATGATTACTTTGGTGTAGACTCTCAGGTGGTGATAGATAACCCATTGAATTCCATATGTGAGGCGCAATACCTTTATACCCTTCACCCAACTTGAGACAGGTGGTGATAGATAACCTATTGAATGCCACATGTGGGGCCCAATTCCTTTATACCCTTCACCCAAATTGAGATGGTTGGTGATAGATAACCCATTGACTACCACATGTGGGGCTCAATACCTTTATACCCTTCACCCAACTTGACGCCCAACACATCTAGCCGGAAATTATACCATATGCTCCTTGATGTCACTCAAGGTACTAGCATTAGTTATTGGTGGGTTTGAGCTTATGACCTTTGGGAGTTTGAGGACCAAAGGAGGCATGGATAACCAATTGAGCTACAAGGGGAACCCTTATTTATGCATTAGTTACATACAAAAATAGTGAGATTAGAAAATATGTTTTGTAAGTGTCATGACATTGATCTAGTTGGCCAATAAGTGTTGTATAGTGTAGAAAAATCATTTGAATGAAACATAGGTTGTGTTATCCCCATTTTGTGGATAACTAAGGAGATTATGTCTCGAGGCCCTCAAGTTGTAGATATGGAGTGCCGAGAGAATACATGACCAACAATACCCTTTTTCACAGTTGGAGACCCTTCTCACAATCACTGATGGTCACAGATTTCCAGATGGCATCCACCAGATTTTCAGTTGGCTTCCGGAAGGCAGTGGGCCTTGCTCCATGAGGTACAAGTCAATATTATAGTGAGCATCATTTCAATATTTAAGCCATTTGAGTATGTTGTATCTTAGATTTCTCTAGATTTCATGATATATGCTTGGACATTATGCTTTTTTCCCTGCTTCACCTTGGTGGTTGACATTGTGCTCTAGTAAGCGGTCTTCCTTGAGGATGGTTTTGATACTAGGAACTCCCTTGAAGAGCCATTGTACCGTTCTCGACCATACTTACCACTTTCCATCATTATTTCCCCCCATTTCCTTATCTCTTTGGATTTTAAGGCATATTGACGCAAGCAGGGGTTGTTCCTCATTCTACGGGAAGAAGAGGTTGAAGGCCTAGAGGGATTGAGGTTGGGTTAAATATAAAAGCCTTGTATGATCCTTCTAGATGCTTCACCTAGGGATCACCCAACAAAGGAGTGAAACACTTATCTTTGAGTAAAGGGGGACCCGCAATATGATAAAGAATGCTTAAAGGGTTAATTGAAGGATAGGAGGTCTCATCACGAGCCGATCTATCACATCCATGAATATCTAGTGGTATGACATTGCCATCATCTGGTCACCAAACCAGGGTAATGGCTCTTAGTTTCATGGTTGATAGAAAGGGGGTCTCATCACGAGGCAACCTTCTCATTTCCACTAGGTGTTTGTGGGTGACATTTCCATTATCTAGACACCATGCCAGACAGTGACCTTCAACCTTTCCGTAAAATTATGAAAGAATAAAAGACTGGCAAATAATGGGCTTGGAAAAAGTGCATTTGTGGAAGAAGGTACCACACACCCTCTACAAAGGCACCCATGAATGAGACACTACGAGCTCTTGTATGTCATGAGACCTATGCCCATTGAGTCTTAACACCAACCGCTTCACCCACTTTACATGGCTTAGAGAAGGATCTCTTGGAAAATCTCCTTGACCTAGGGCAAGGTCTACCCAATAGGACACCTCGTCAACCCTCCCATATTTAATCTTGACAAGTCGTATAGTTTCTTTGAGCAGTTAATTGTTTGATATAGTGATCTTTGATGCACATGCTTAGGTGGCTCATTTATTGATTGGATTCTCTTATCATGATGTTATGACTTGAGATCCTTGGAGGGTGTTCTTATTTGTCTTTGTAAGACCTAGTTGGTGGACAGTTTTGGAAGAATAAGCCTATCTTAGGCTTCCATGGGGCTGCAAGCCCACATGTTGGATGCCAATGGTCCACATGCAGGATCACAGGGACAAAGTATTGGAGATCTAGAAGATGATGCAGGATCACAGGGACATGTTGGATGCCAATGGTCCACATGCCAAACGATTTTCCCAAGAGGGGAAAAATGTCTTCTTTTTTAGCTTGACTTCATATTTTGGGGCTAGGGTTTGGTGGTGGTGTTACCACTCATTGACACATGGATGTTTTGAGTAGGATGAGGTCTTGACCATGAGGATATTTCCTAGACAATTGACATGTGGCCTTTGGAGGTTTACCATTGCTTCTCCAACATCAATGTCTTGTTCCAAGTGTCAAAACATCCCCTAAAGGGATGACGTCCATGTAAATTAGGGTTTTATTTGTGAAAAAGTGAAATTTTAAATGAATTGTTTAATATTACTTTGTTAAAGAGGGAAATATTAGGGTTTTTGATGTTGATTTTTCAATAATCTAGGTTAAGCATGTCGTTCATTTCAATTTGCATTTGTATTAACCATAAACAAGAATGTTGCAGCAACCAAGATCACAAGAAGAAACACCATGCACAAGAACACAAGAAGTATCCTGGGAAACCCTTTTCAACAAGGGAAGAAAACCCAGCCAAATCCTTTTCTATATTATTCAAGAGAAAGACCTTCACCACCAATAAGACTTAACACACAAGAGGGTGCTCAAACCCTAGAAGACTAGCGCCCAAGAGAGGTGCGCACTTTTCCCAAGAGGATGCACTTGCTGAAATTTCCAAACTTGTGTGAAGGATATGATTCCACAATTGGGAATCTTCCTTTACTTATATTAGACTTGTCCTATCAACAAAAGTGTCTATTGGCACAACATGGCCGACCTCTCTAAGTCACATTATAATTAATATTAACCAAATTAATTATCTTTTACATTTATTACTAATCACATTAAGGTGGGGCCGACCTGTACCCTTTACATTACAATTAGGCTTACATGAAGGTCTGACTCTTGAACAATATAGCAATGGATCTGATACACCCACTAGTGCTCATCCACTAGGGGCACATCCATAGGGATGTCCATATCTTTGCCTCACTACATTACACAGAAGAACTAGATCTTCACACGTTCACCTGTGCTCGTCCATAGACACATCCACTCAATAGATCTTCTTTTCCACTGCATCACACTGGAGAGTTATCTGGAGTTTCTCGTCAACTCTGTTGCTCAGAGGAGGCCAATACATCATCTTCATTTCTATTCTCATGATGATGCACCCAACACTTTGGGGTTCAACACGTTCACCTTGTGCTCAACCACATGCATGTCCAACTCAACAGATCGCCTTTCCCACAGGATAATCATATGGAGTTCTTCTCAACTCTCTGAATGGAGGAGGTCATCTCTATGTTCCAACTATGTCTTAGATAGGAACCACATACCATTATTAGGGGCTTTCTCTCAGGTTTGTGTTAATGCTCTGTAAATTCCCAGAGGTTTTTGGGAGGTAGAAGAAATTTATCAGAGGTAACTTTATCCAACCACTTCAAAATTGGGATCTAGCCCTTCCAATTTCAGAGAGGGATCTCTCTGTAAGATTTAGATATGTTTTAGGTTTTAGATTTTAGGCTAATTAAATAAATAGGATTGTGTAGTTTTGTTTTATAAAATGGATGAAATATTCCTTACGCATCCATTGGGCTATGGGGTCTGTGTTAAGGTTTGAGATCTGAGAACAGATTTTATTAGGTTTCTTCACAGGGTAGGATAATGCCAATGTTGGATCCTTTATAAATTAAAGTGATGGATATCAAAAATATATGAGATAATCAACTATAATAAAGAAGCATTCAAGAATTTCTTTATCACAATATCAGAAGATAAACATTTAGATCTTTAAAAGCCAGAAACAAAGTATAAAAAGATAAATTTTGCAACTTTAACTTATTTTAAATGATCAGATGTAGAAAACAAGATGGTAACGAAGAAAGATAAACCATTCAACGAAGAAGAGCAAACATCACCAATAGTTAACACGCAGGAATCATGTGAATCGTCCCTTTTTATTACTGGTAGGCCTCTTGAAAAAGATTACAGTGCTTACAACTTTCTTGGGCATAAAGATCAACCCTCAGTACTTCGAATTTTGAAGTATTTATAAGAAAGATTACAAACAATCCTGTCATTAATGATCAGGACGTGGTAGAATCCAAATCTATCTAACTAGATAACAAAATACAAAAATATAGGAACTGCTAATGATCTGTCGGATTCTTCATGTTGATTTTCGGGGAAAGTGGTTGGTGAGTCATCAACTTGACTTTGACTGCTCCGCGTGATGTTTTGTACATCCAATTCATATTCTAGTCGATCAAGTCACACAAATCGTCCCATCTCTGCTGATTGGGAATCGTGACTTTGAGAAGCCTTCGATATACCTCATCCATCTCTGTGTATTTGGCGAAAGTTGGCTTGGTGATGAAAATATACTTGATTTCATGTTGAATATTGAGGTCCAACTGCAGAGTCTCTAAAAATGCCTTGCCTGTTATGCTGCTTTGTATTCCTAAAAACTTAGAGTTGTCCTTTGCCACCATGGTGATCTTTTTCTAGTAGTCAGAAAGAGTCATCAACTTGTCATTTAGAACCAGTAAACTGGAAAGACCTTTCCTTTGCAAAGAATCAATCTTGCTGAAGAATATCTGAACTCCGATATCCATGGTATGGGCTCTCTCCTCCAGCTGTAGCGTTAGTCCTCTTTTGGTCAAAACTTTCTTAACCTCAAGGATAGTTTCTGTCCTATCCTCAATTTGAAAGGTTTCAAGCTCCTCCTTTGTTTTCGAATTCAGGAATTTAATGATTTCATTTGCCTCTGTGGGCATTTCTCCCAATTCTCCCTTTGTCTTGTCACTGGCCTGTCTACTCCTCAACACCAGTTCCTACTGTTCAAACATAATCTGCACAAGTGGCCAGATTTCTATTATGGATTTGGAGATATCCATCCAAATATTTTCCTTGGCTTTTGTTAATGTTTTTCCCAAAACTGTTTGCTTTTGCAGCTATTGGAGCTCTTGCTTAAGTTTTTCTGATGTGTGTCTCTGAGTGTTGTAGCTGTCCTGGAAAGAATATTTAAGCTTCTGGAGATTCTCTATTTCTTCTTTCAGTCTGTTGATTTCTGCTCCTTGTATAGTCATCTACTCCATTGATTTTGCTAGATTTTTAGATGTTTCTAGAGTTGTCACTGGGGTGACTGATGGAAGTTCTGCTGTGGTGGTTGTTGATGTTGTTGCTGTGCTAACTCTTGTGAGGGGAACTACACTCAGTGGAATGAATTCCATGGGCTCTGTCTATTTCTTTTCCTATAGTAACCTTTTCAACTTTGCTTCCATCTCCTTGATCTATGCGTTCTGTTCCATGATTAACTTTATCATTTCTTCCTTTTGGCCTTCTGTCTCGACCATCTCTTTGGCCTATGAGTCTTTAGTAGCAGGAAATTTTAATTGCTTTCTCAAAGAAGCTATGTCAACATTCTTTTTATTAAGAAGTTCTTCAGTTACTTTTACATTTGAGGGATCGTATCTGATTTTAAGTACCAACTCTTCTAAAGACTTGATCCTGTTTTCCTTTGCAAAAGATGACACTTTCTCCAGCTTTAGTTGAGTCTGAGCATTGCTCAGAGAAACCTGCAACTTTGCAACAGTTGTGGAAGTGTTAGCCAATGTTGATAAAATAATTTCTCTAGTCTACCTGTGCAATTCCATCTGGTCCACTGGATGCACGTCTGCAACATCAAACTCGACGGTTGACCTTTTGTAATCAAAAAGTTCCTTTAGTTGAGGCACGTGCGCCTGCAAAAAGGCCATATGCATTCTCCCCTTCTCTGTATCAAAGGTGGAGAGCAGTCTATGTTGTGTTGTTGATGTTTGTTTCTAGAATTGAGCATAGGTGTTGTTGGTCAACATCTCATTCTTTTTCTTAATCAGATTGTATTTCTCAAAAATACTTAGTCCTGCGGATCCTTGTGATGGCTGGGTAGTCAAAGTGGTATCATTATGCTTATTTGATGAATAAGTAGACATCATTTGTTGGATGCTTGAGAAAAATGGTGAATGTTCTCCCTTGACTACTGTGGTAGACTGGGTCTCTTCTCCCCTAGACCTATCAGGGGTATGACTGGTCTTGGGGATTTTTCCTATAAACTCAGAAATCCTCTGCTGAGACTTCAGTAATTGAAGGGGAGATTTTTTGTTTGGGCTTCTTCTTTGCTAGTACCTGTGGAGTAATGGTTTGTGAAACACTGGCTGAAGGAGGCTATTGTTTCGAGTCTTCCAAAGTGTTCATTTTCCACTCTGTCTGGTTCATGAACTTCTCAATTTCTGGTTTAGGAACATGAGCATATGGAGAGATTTTATTCTTTAGCCTGGTTTCTGCGATGATGCCACAAGGATCATAGTGCCACAGAAAACTAATGCTGAAATTCGTCTCCTTCAAAATTTTATCGACCATTTCCCCTGCAGCTCGACTATTATAGATAAAAGGTCTTATCTATCCCTTGATCCTCAATTGTTGTTTCTTCTTGAAGGCTACAAAATGAATATCATCGGAGTTAATCATTTTCCTGATATATTCCAAAGTGAATATCCAAACAGACAAATATCTAGGCAGCTTATAAGGGGCCAGATAGCATCCATAAATTCTAATCTCTATGTGGTTCTGGTACAGATACCAGTCTCCGGTCTTGGTGAGGTATGAGATATGTAGAATTCGTTGGATCTCTTCGTTTATCCTTGGTTATTGTCTACCACTAAGAATGCTTACCACTGGATGGTAGAACTGATCTATGAACTGATTGAAGGTGAATTATGGTGAGTTCCTTCTCAGTAGTGACGTCCAGGGTGTGACTGGCTGTGGTTTGCCATTTTGATCTAGTTTCTGCATGGAGAAAAGGAACTTATCCACTTGGAAAAACATGAACATGTATGCCAGTATTGAAGAATATCGAAACATGCCCTTTGTGAAAAAATTGAAAAGTTGGTCGTGAATATTCTTGGCCAGAAAATTGTTGTAATCAAACTACATAGTGGCCCTTTCCTCGATAGAGAAGATAGATAGATAACCCAAGATTGGCTCATCTACCCACCTGTCCGAGTAGTATCCAAGTAGACTGCAAAGAGAGGAGATAATTTGATTTCCTTTTGCTGAGAAAATCGATGAATGATACGAGGAATTTGCTTTGGGTAATTGGGCACTCTCAGGGAGGAAAATCTCAAAAATCTGTGCTCTTTGGGGAAAAGATAACTTATGGTACATTTCAGTTAGAATCTCAATGGTAAAAGGAGAAAAGGATTCGGCTCTAGGTATTTGCATCATCTGGTGAATGGCTTCGGGTGTGATAGTGAACATGGTCTCTCCAGAGGAAGAAACAACAACTCTCTGATTGGGAAGATAGTGCACCTGGCACTTGAGGGCGAACTCAGGAAATGATGTATTTGGGGAAAAAGATACAGTGGGAGATTGGACTCCCAGAGTCCAATATCACACTCTAGTCTAAGAAGGTGTCTCTGAACCACGAGTGTAATTCAGTAAAATCAAATTCACATTTGGTTTCTAAAATCAGGTAATCTTTGTCGGCTAGAGGGATCCGGTTGAGGTCGATAGGAGGTGGGAGAAAAGGATTTTCATTGATCTCTGAATGCTTGGACCTTAGCGCCATCAAGTCAAATGATACCTGCAAATTCTGAAAAAGAAAAGACGTTGAATGTAATATCCAGAGATTAATGGTGGTTGAAAAGAAAAAGGCGAAGAGAATGGTGTTTTCAGGGGCATCTGGCTTGTGAATGTTGGAAAAATGGTGAAAAACGATATTATTTGGACGAATGGGTATCCATTGGGGTGCGGGGGATGAGTCAATAGGTCTAATATATATGTTTGGCCACATTGATTTGTTCAATGAACATTTAGGGATGAGATGGAGTGTGACCGATAGGTGGTGGGTACGTTAGGGTGATGTGGAGGATAGGGGATGGAGGACAAGCGGACGGGATGTGATGTGTGAAGGGTGATTGGGGGAAAAAGGTATGCCAACAGAATATTGACACATGGATTATAAGCGGTGGGAGTGGAGTGCGACGATGGTATGGGATATTGGTATGGCGGTTTAATCGGAGGGGGGGATGTAGGTGGTAACTGGTTTAGCATAAGGGGGGTCCGAGTTAACACAAACGCGCCACGTTAGGAGGGGGCCCACCGAGGAATACCACCAACTCGGACCCCCCCCTCTGTTAAAGGTAGAACGGTCCGGGGGGGGTCTGATATTTCCTGTCGGCCATAGATCTAAGTGTTGTTCTGTCAACCATTGATCTCGACATACTCTTCAACCATGGAGCGCGAATCACATGATAGTGCCATTTTGTGGGTTTTTTGCACTGCTCCCTTTTCATTTTTCCACCAAGGGGTTAAAACACAACCTTCTAACATCAAAACAAAGATCCTCACCCAACTTTGTGCTTGTTTTATTGAAAGGAAATACAACTAACCTATATTCTAATCTATTTTCCTAGTACATTTAACCTAGATTAGATTGTTGCGCTAAAAATTACTCTACCCTGGGGCTATTTGATCAAGTTTAAATAGTTTGATCAAATTTATTCACTAACTGACCTGTCTGCCTTGGTAAGATTAAACAGTTTAACCAAGATTTATTCACTAATCCTATCAACATAAATTGAAAAAAACTTGACCATGGTTAAGACTGTATGGATCAAGCCATCCTTATTGCATGGGGCCTTATCCATTTTTCTTTTATGCCCTCTTTTATTCTTTTTATTTTCTTTCTTTTTCTTTTCTTTTGAAAATAATTTGCAAAATGAAATATTATTTACAACAAAAAATACAACAAGAGTAAAAATTTACAGTCACCATTTGATCCTATGAAACATAGGGTTATAATAGTGGCTCCACCTGGGGATGGTGCTCTCCTTGCGAGGTGCCAAGAACTTGCTTCTTGATGTCTGTAAATATTTTCTCGATTGCTTATTTTGCTACCTGATTTGTTTTTATTTTGAGAATTTAGTGGCACTGGTCACTGGCTTAGGGCCTTCTCTGTGGGCTTCAACCATCTGATCAACATCACCCACACATAACCTGGATGTAAAAGAAATGGTTTGTACAATGGAAAAGGATTTATAATATCTTTATTGGGGTGGAAGATAATGCTTCAACATCCTGCCATTCACAGGTCCACCTGGCAGGTCTGTTCCATCACTGTCTTTGAGAAAAAATGTGTTTTTTCCTCTAAATTCCTGAATGATGTAAGGGCCTTTCCATAATCTATCAAACTTTCCATGTTTACCCTTATCCTCATTTTTGGAATCCCACTTCAACACCAAATCACCCAACTCAAAATCGTCCTCTTTAGTTCTCTTGTCATAAATCTTTTTGATACCTTCCTCGATAACTTGAGTCTTGTTATACACTTCTTCTCTGGAATGGTGCAACTGGATCATTTTATTTATTCTTCTTTGGGTATCATTTTTCTCTACTTGCACTTCCTACAACCGTTTCATAACAGGGACCCCCAAAGAAGAAGGAAAAACTACCGCAGTACCATATACCAACTGGTATGGGGACATACCAATTGATCGTTTGGTGCTCGGTCTATCAACCTAGAGCACATGAACCAACTTATTATGCCATGACTTCTTGTTCTCTTGTAGTGTTTTCTTAATGATATTCACCAGAATTTTGTTTGAGGACTCAACCAACCCATTTCCCTGAGGATAATAAGTTTTTGAGTGTCCCAAAGTAATGTGGTACTGGCTACAAAACTCTATAAGTCTTTTGGATCTGAAGGCCGCTGCATTGTCAGCTATAATTTTCCTAGGGCATCCAAAGCGAGACAAAATATTATTTTCCAAAAATTTAATGATAATAGAGTCAGTAGCTTGCTTGCATGGTACAACCTCGATCCACTTCGTGAAGTAGTCTGTGGCTGTGAGGATCCACTTATGTTGGCTTGAAGAGGGTGGATGTATCTATCCAATAAAGTCTAAATCCCATTGTTGGAATGGAGCTTCAACCGAGATGGGTTTCATGGGGAGAGGAAAAAACTTCCTTTTACCTTCGAAAACCTGGCATTTGTGGAAAGAAGTGACTTTCTGATGCACATCAACAAACAATGTAGTCCAATAGAAACCAACTCTGAGAATCTTGTTAGTTGTGGTCTTCCAACTTAGATGCCCACCACAGTCCCCTACATGGAAATCCTGCAATACCCTGTCAGCTTCATCCTTCAATAGGAAATTAGGAAAAATACCTCCAGGGTATTTCCAATAAAGGTTTCCATTTAGAATACAGTATTTCAATGCTTTCAGTTTAATAAATTTGGCTTTGGTCTTAGTCAAACCAGGAGGAGCTTGTAAGTTATGATGTACAAAAATGAGGTCTGCATACCAAGAAGAGTTTAAGAATACCTCTTTTACATTTGGAGTCGCCTGCTCTTCCTGCTTGTCAATTGTAGCCAAAAAATGAATGTCTAGAGCATGAAAATTTGATTCAGCCATTAGTTTAGCCAAACCCTGACCTTTGATCAATTTAGTGGGTTTTATGTCTATGTCATATTCTAGAATAACCACAATCCACTTTCCTCTCCTACCATCTGGATTATCCTGAGTCACGATATCCTTTACCACAACATTCAGAACATAGGCAATTGTGTGAGAATGGAGAATATAGACTCTGAAATCTTTTATGGCCTTTACTAGGGAAACATATTGTTTCTCCATTATGTTGTAGTGCAACACAACATATCTCAAATATTTTTTGAAAAATGCTATGGGTTGTTCGTACCCTTCACTGTTTTTCTGCAATAATACTGCTGTGATGTTGTGTTCAGATGCGAAAGAGAACAAAAATAAATCTTTGGTGTAATCTGGGCTGATCAAAACCGGGGCTTGGGTGAGTGCATGTTTCACTTGCTCAAATGATTGTTTGGACTCAGTGTTCTAGCTAATTTTGGTGTCTTTTTTCAATATATTTGTGATGTTCCTAAGAAGTTCGACCAAGTTGGGTATGAATCTTCTTAGGAAATTTATTTTACCAATGAATGATTGTAATTATTCGATGTTCCTAAGGTGTTCCACTTTCTAGATGTCTTCTATTATGTTGGGATCTATTTTAATTCCATATTTAGAGATGATGTGCCCCAACAACTTGCCTTCCTCTAAACCTAAAAGGGTCTTCTTGGGATTCAATGAAATCCTGAACCTTCTGCACTTCTCAAACACTCGTCTGAAATGCTGTAAATGTTCCTCGTCAGATTTGGAGTAGACATTCACGTCATCCAGATATATGACTATAAATATTCCAAGATCGTCCACAAAAACAATATCCATTGATCTTTGGAAAGTGGCACCAATGTTTATCAAAACAAAGGGCATTTTCACGTACATGAAAGTTTCCCAGGGTGTGGTGAAGGTTGTTTTCTCCTGGTCATCTGGGTGGACAAGGACTTGGTTGTATCTCGAGAAACCGTCTAGTAATGATATCCTACTGGCCCCAAATATCTTTTGTAATATGTGGTCCATTTTAGGCAAAGGGTAATTGTCTTTGAGGGAAATCTTGTTCAGGTTTCTGAAATCAATGCAAAGCCTGATTTCGCCAGTCTTTTTCCTGGTAGGAACCAGATTAGAAACCCATTTGGAAAATCTCAAGGGGACTATAATTTTGTCATCATACATCTTTTTAATTTCCTTGTTTGTCAAGGGAAGCAACTTGGGATTGATTCTCCTGAGTTTCTTTTTAAATTCTCATAACCCCAGGCCAACACATCGACACATTCCTTAAATAGTTCAATGTATTTTTTTTTTTGCTGAGGGGGTAAAGATTTGGAAAGTTTTATCATCTTGGGTTTTTCCTCTGTTCCTATGTTACACTCTTCGACCTCCTTACCACTAGCTTCAATTTTGAGATTTTTTGTTACATCTTTAAAATCAAACAGGTCTTCTAACGGGACCAAACCTCTAGGAAAAACGTTGTTTTTCAAATGAAAAACATCAGAGTCTTCATCATTTTTATTCACTTCATCTAAATCTACTTTATTTACACTATCATTTTCAAAAAATGATCATTTACATTATCATCATCATTCTCTACATCTATATTTGTACATTCGAAATCATTCTTACACTGCAGGAAGTCCTCAATTTGATCGTCATTGCCAAATACCTGCCAGTATCTGATGTTATCTAGGACGGTTGGTCAACACTTCACCTCTACTGTGTATTGGCGATTTGGTTTGAAAGGTATTTTGCATGTAGCTTTTGATGTAGACAATCCATCTGCCAGTATGTTCTGGCCCTTGGGCATTACCTGCAAGTCGATTTTAGTAAAACATTCTAAAAAATCTAAAAAAACATTTATATAGGCTCTGAGTCTAGGATTCTTAGCTGAATATTCACCTTTAATTTGTTTAATGACCAGTTCAGAATCACCTCTTACCATAATATTTTTGGCACCAACCTTATCTAGTAGTTTCAGGCTGAACATCAAATCTTCATACTCAACTATGTTGTTAGTGCATTGAAAATTCAGTTTGTAAGAGTGGCTTTCTGAATACCTTGATTTGTGATTATGCAACCAAACTCCAGCTCCAACTCCCTCTTTTCTCACAGCTCCATCAAAATCCATACTCCAGAAATCTGCTGGTAGTGCATCACTTTCTATTGTTACAATGTTCTTTACCTCAGTGGTTTCTTTATCTTTTGTAATTTCAGGTGCATCATCTTCCAACTGAGCAATTCGATTGTCCAGATCACCATCATTGTACAATATGAATGAATCCAGATCAGAATGTGCAGAGTATAATGGGTAGTTATGTGGTTTTTATTGACTGATGACCATATACTTCATCAGAGTCTCTTTGTATAGTATTCTTTGTTGTCCAAATACCGGGATGGTAGCATAAGACATATCTAGCTGCAAAGTGCCTTTCATCTTAGCTCACCAAGATCTAGATAACATACCATATTTCGGGGGAATGTCTGCAACCACGATATCCATCACCATACTTTTTGCTGGGATTTGAGCTAGGGTGATACATAAATCTTAATTATCCCTATACATTTGACCTTGCTAGAGTCAAAAGAATGCAAATCCTTGTAGGGTTGAGTGACATCAAGCCCCAACTTATCCATCATAACATTGGACATCAGGTTGTGAGAGGCGCTGTAATCAAGCATTTCATTGTGTAAGATTTTTTCATGGATATTCAAACTAATATAGAATGAGGGAACACCATCGTTATCAGTTTGTCCATCTACTTCAGGACCGAACAACAACTTGGGTTGATCATCAGTAAGATTTACAGTGTCTGAGTGTGTTCCTGATCCAATATTCAATGCCTTTGTATCTATCACTGGTTCGATGCTTAATTCTTTAATCACTGACGACTTGTAACCATTTTTGCTCATCAATTCGGATAGGGGAATAAGAATTTTCAATTTGGCTAGTTCCCCTTCTAGGCTGAAAGTGGTAGAAGTCTTTCTTTGGATCTGCACTTCTGGTTTTTCTATCATAGTTCTTTGGGTGGAAGTATTTGGTTGACTAGTAGATGCGACCTCGGTTTGATTTGATCTTTGCGAGATTTCAGGGTTTTTCTTCGCAGAATATTCGACATTATTCTTCTCAGGGACTTTCATGAGAGAGGTATCTGAGGTTTTCTTGGCCTCATATGTCTTCTTCGCTTCGGTAGCCTTCTTTGTAGGATTGTCATTAGTCTTCTTACTTCTTAAGTTATACTGTCTATGCACCTCCATTATATAATTCTCAAAGGCCTGCTGTTTTGTTTCATCTTCCTCCTCATTCACCTTTGTTTGTGAGAGGAGAAAAATATTTTGTTCTTCCTGAGTAATAAAAATAGATTCATCATCATGGACACCCATGAGGTTTATGTGAGTATCATCCAACTCATCGATTACCTCCTCCCCATCATCAATGTAGTTCTCCTGAAGAGGTGGTCTAGTCTGTTGATCAGGCCCCCTTTTCTCTCTTTGATCTCTCAGATATCTCTGATCTCTCTATCTGATCTGGGGAGGGTTCCTTCTGAAGTTTGGATTTTTGATATGAGGGGCTGGCTGATTTTTCCCGGGTGGATTCATGTCAGCGATGGTTAGTATTTCCATCATTATTTCCATACTTCTGACTATGGAATCTAATTTGACATTTGAGGAAGACATGGAAGGATCTTCTTTGATTGTAACCCTTCTCTCTATTCTTTTCCTGTCTCTTCTAGCTAGTAGATTTGCTTCTACGCTTACTGCACTTTTCTGCATGTCTTCTACAGTGACAAAATTCCTTTCCCTTAGTTGATATGACATATCAACATCAAATCCATCAAGGAACTTGATTAACGCCAAACCTTGTGGGGGTTTAATATCGGCTAGAATTGCGTTGTAAAGATTGTTGAAATGGATGCAATAATCTTGCACTGTTTCCCCTTGATTTCATTTGATATTCTCATATTCTAATAAAATCTAGAGAGGATTTTTATTTACCACCCATCTATCAAGGAAACTCCGTTGGAAAGCAGCAATGTCAACTATGGTAGCAGGATGTAGCGCTTTGTGTTGAAATAATGTAACTGCAAAGTGTATTCTTATTATTATTTGATATATTATTCAACTCCGTTGGAAAGAAACAATGTCAACTATGGTAGCAGGACGTAGCGCTTTGTGTTGAAATAATGTAACTACAAAGTGTATTCTTATTATTATTTGATATATTATTCATTGGATCAATCCCCATTGTGGATTGATCATGTTGGCTATTGTAAAAGGACCAAATCCCCTTTTGCAGATTGGTCATAATGTAATTGTAATAGGTAGAAAGAAAAGTCGGACCTAGAGAAAAGTCGGCCCCTGAATATATTAAAGAGGCCTCGAAATATAATAAAGGTGGTTATAACCACCCAGTTTGAGAAGTTGGCCCTGCTAGTGAAGAGACACTTCACACGTGCCAGATTTGTCTTAATAAGGAGGCTAGTGCCTCACTTAGACACACACCTCACTTGCTCATTGAGAGGCAAGTTTCATAATTGCAGTTGGAGAAGAGAGAGAGAGGGTGGCGTATCTTTGGGAGAGGATCTTCTGTATTAGCTTAAGTTATCTCTTGGCATTGTATTGGCTATCTATAATAAGGAAGTTTTGCTGGGTTTTCTTCCCCTAGAGGGTTTCCCAGGATAACCTAGAGGGTTTCCCAGGATAAATGTTGTGTCTCTTGTGATTGTGTATTTCTCAGTGATCTTGTCTTATGTTGTTGTTATCTATTGAAATGCAAAGAAATATAAATATGGATTAAACATTAACATGGTATCAGAGCCAAGTTGAAGAGAGCATCTTTCACAAGAGAAAAATGAAAAACGTCACTATTGCGGTACATGCAAATTAGGGATTTTTGTTGGAGAGGTATTTCAGCCCTAAAACCATCTAGAAAAGTGCACCCTCCCCCAAGGATCATTTTGGCACCTTCAATGCACCTTTTTAGTGGTTAGATCTCCCGGAAAGTGAAACCCTAGTTTCACAAAGTACCAGAAAACCAGAGTACCAGAAGTACCAAAGTACCATAAGTACCAGAAAACCAGAAGTACCAGTCCAAAAATCTGTAGATCAAGTTTGAGGGGGTAAAATTTGGATTTTCAGAAATCTGATTGCACCAGCTTATTTGCCTTAGCTTAGTGCATCTATCCCCTGGATCAGAATTTCAAATTTTGAAGTTTGAAAAATTAGGGTTTCCTCATAAAACCCTAAGTTGCAGTTGCAGTCTCAAAACTAGTTGCAATATCAACTGCAGTTGCATTCGTAGCACCAGTTGCAAACATCCTTGAAGTTTTTAAGAGTTGGTAATGATTACCATTGCTGCCAGATGGAGCCACTATTTGCAAATACTATTAGAGGTATGTACTCACATGTGTTTAAATGGTTAAACCTTAAAGAGTATTTGCAGGAGAAGGGATCTCTTGCCATAGGTCCAAAAGGATCTCAAGATCCAACACATTCAGAGGAATGATGCAACCCAGGTGTGATTATTTTGATATGCATCCATTTGTTATATTGATCAATGTTGCATGTTGTAGCTATGACCTTCATTCTAACCTTTTCTGAGTCAAGGTATTAGATGGATTAAAAGTTGAGATCATAGAGCTTATCCTCTAACCCAACCTTCTATCAAGATAGCATATTGTCTCAGTACAAAAGACAGGTTGAAGAAAGCACTCGTCATCTTGAGTGAATGAGACTTGGAAGAAAAGCAAGCACTCATTCTTGAGGACAAGGCTCCAGGTTTGATTAATCAAGATAATAAGATTCAAAGGTACACATGACAAGTTGATGACTATAGTTGAGATAACAGTCTTTGTAAAGTATCATACTTAATATCATGTGAGAATATAGAGGTAAATGCTTAACGTAATCATTTGTTTGATACAACTAACACCTCCTCTAGGAAGAATCTCGTGTGTTAGTTCCAGGTTTCCATGGAGGAATGTTTGATCACAACACTATGAGAGTGTTGACATCATTTTCATATTGTATTCCTTACCTTTAATCTTTTCTTTAGACAAGTTGCAAGTGATATCTCTAAAGGAGATACTGTGATGATTGTTCGTGCTATTACTTTATATTATCAAAAGAATATTATTCTTGCTTGCTATTTTGTTCACCTTGCTCCAGGTCATAGGTAATAACCCTGAGGAAGCTATAGTAAAGGTTGTAGAAGGAAACATGCTAAAGGAGAGACCATAAATGAAGCAATCATCATTGGAAAAGAAGAAGGTGGCTTGCATAAGCTAAAGGGTCACTCAGAAGCTGCCATGATCCATGCCATTGAGAATCCATGTGAACTTTGGCATAGAAGATTAACTCACATTAACTACAAGGCGCTAACATACATATGCAAAGTGGTCACAGGTTTACCAGAACTCAAGGTTGACCATGAAGGCGTATGCAATGGATGTGAACAAGGGAAGAACATCAAGAACCTTTTTATGAAGAGAGACAACAAAGCAGAAGGAGTCCTAGAACTCATTCATTTAGATGTGTGTGGCCCAATGCCATCGTCCTCCATTAGTGGGTATATATATTATGTATCATTTATTGATGATTATTCTCGTAAGACTTGGTTGTATCTCTTGAAATCTAAAGATGAAGTGTTCAACAAGTTCAAGGAATTCAAAGCCTTGATGGAGAACCTTTCCAAAAGAAAGATCAAGATACTCAGGTCAGATAATGGAGGAAAATATACCTCAAAAGAGTTTGTGAACTTCTGCAAAGATGTCGAGATCAAGAAGGAAATCACTACTCCCTATAATCCTCAACAAAACGGTGTGGCTGAAAGAAAGAATAGAACGATAATGGAGGCCGTGAAGACCATGATCCGCGATTAAGATATTCCAATGTGCTTATGGGTAGAAGCAACAATGACAACCATTTATGTGAAAAACTGATTATCCCATAATGCACTTGGGTTCAAGACCCATGAAGAGATGTTCACCGGAAAGAAGCCAGAGGTAAGCCATCTCAAAATATTTGGCTTCCAAATATTTATTCATATACCGAAAGAGAAGAGAAACAAGCTGGAACCTTCATGAAAGAAGGGAATATTTGTGGGATACTGTGAGGTCTCCAAGGCCTTCAGAATCTATATACCAGGTGACCATCACATTGAGATCAACAGGGATGTGACCTTTGATGAATATGCAGCACTCAAGAAATCAAGAAGATGCCAGCTTGAAGAAGTATATGAAGAGGAACCCGTAATCCCCAGAACTGCAGTGAGGGAGGTTCCCAAAGCCGTAGAACCAGTGAGGGAAGTTGCAATTTCCCCTGATGAGGAAATTCTAGAAGACCGTGATATATTAGAAGTTCAAGAACCTCCTTAGATGATGATCCTCCATAAAAGAAAGCCAGCTTGGGTTAGAGAGATTATTCAATATGGAGAGAAGTATGGTGTTCCTAAAGGAACTACGAGACATGTGAAAATACCAAAGCCATTCTCTAGTTATACGACTTTGATGTGTGATCTTCTAGAGGATGAGATTACCTGCTTTGAAGAAGCCATTCAGAGGAAAGAATGGGCAGATGCCATAATAGAGGAATACCAATCCATAATAAAGAACGAAGTATGGGAAATAGTTTCCAGACCGAAGAGTAAAGATGTGATATCCTCCAAATGGGTCTTCAAAATAAAACATGTTGTTGATGGAAGTATTGAAAAGTACAAGAAAGATTTGTCGCTTGTGGTTTTTCTAAAAAGGAAGGCATTGACTATGAAGAGACATTTGCTCCTATAGCCAGATACACTTCAATCAGAACCATCATATCTCTTGCAGCTAAGATGAAGTGGAATTTACACTAGATGGACGTGAAGACAACTTTCCTGAATGGTGTCATCGAAGAGGAAGTGTATATAAAGCAACCTCAAGGATTTGAAGTTGAAGATAGGGAGTCTCATGTCTGCAAGTTGAAGAAATCCTTGTACATATTGAAGCAAGCTCCTAGAGCTTGGTATGGCCATATAGACAGTCTCTTGATGAGTTTAGGCTTTACCAAGAGTAAAGTAGACTCTAACCTCTACTTCAAATTTATGAACGACGAGTCAATAATACTATTACTATATGTGGATGACTTATTCTTAACCGGAGAAGAAAAACTCATCACTGAAAGTAAGAAGAGACTTGCCTCAGAATTTGAAATGAAAGTCCTTGGCCTAATGCATTATTTCTTAGGTCTTGAGGTATGGCAGAGTCTAGAGAGGATCTTCCTTAACCAAGGGAAGTATGCAGACGAAATCTTGAAGAGATTCAACATGTTAGAGTGCAAGCCCATGAATACACCCATGGAAACGAAGCTGAAGCAGCTGGTTGATACTTCGTCAGAATTGATTGATGCCACACTGTACAGACATATTATTGGATCGTTGATGTACCTGACGAACACTAGACCATACATTTGTTTTTCCATGAACACCTTGAGTCAGTTTCTGGTAGAACCCAGACATGTTCACCTAGTGGCTGCAAAACATGTGATGAGGTACCTTAAGGGTACAATAGATTGTGGTCTCAGCTATGATGGAGATCATGATTTCACATTGAGTGGATATACTGATGCAGATTGGGCAGGAAGTGTTTATGACAGGAAAAGCACTTCATGATGCTGTTTTAGTTTGGGATCAACCATGATCTCATGGGAGAGTAGGAAGCAATCCAACATTGCTCTCAGCATAGTGGAAGCATAATACATTGCTGGATGTTCTGCCAGTTGCGAAGTTATATGGCTTCGAAAGTTGCTGACCGGTCTATTTGACCTAGAGATGGAAGAAAACACGATCCTATGTGACAACCAGAGTTGCATAAAGATGACAGAGAATCCTGTATTCCACGATAGGTCGAAGCACATATAGATCCGATATCATTACATCCGTGACATGGTGCAGAGAGGAGCCTTAAAGCTCCAGTACATTAGCACAGATGAACATGTTGCTGATGTGTTGACCAAGCCTCTATCTCGTGTAAAGTTTGAGCACTTTCAAGATAAGCTTGGTATAGTCTGAAAGGACCTTCCTCGAAAGGGGGAGTAGTTGCTGTGATGTGACATATCTTGCTTCTAGCCTTATTGCTGTGACGTAAAGCAAAACGATGTGATGAGACTAGAATTGTGCTTCCGGCTTGACAACTACGACGTAAAGCCAGTCTAGTATCCTTCTTCCAGCTTGATTGCTATGATGTAAAGTAGGACAAGTATCTTTCTTCTAGCCTTATTGCTATGATGTAAAGAAAGAAGATGTAATGAGACTAGTACTGTGATTCCGGCTTGATAGTTGTGATGTAAATCCAGTCTAGTATCTTGCTTCCAACCTGATGGTTGTGACGTAAAGCAAGAAGATGTGATATGACTAGTACTGAGATTCCAGCTTGACAGTTGTGACGTAAAGCCAGTCTAGTATCTTGCTTCCAACCTGATGGTTGTGACGTAAAGCAAGAAGATGTGATGTGACTAGTACTGAGCTTCTGGCTTGAAAGTTGTGATATAAAGCCAGTCTAGTATCTTGCTTCCAGCTTGATTGCTGTGACGTAATGCAGGACGAGTATCTTTCTTCCGGATTGATAGCTGTGATGTAAAGAAAGACGATGAGATGAGACTAGCACTGTGCTTCCGACTGGATAGCTATGACGTAAAGCTAGTCTAGCATCCAACTTCCAGCTTGATTGTTGTGACGTCAAGCAGGACGAGTATCTTGCTTCCAGCTTGAGTGCTGTGATGTAGAGCAAGACGTTGAGATGAGACTAGTATTGTGCTTCTAGCTTGAGAAGCTGTGACGTAAAGCCAATCTAGTATCTTGCTTCCATCTTGAGTGTTGTGATGTAAATCAAGATGAGTACTGAGCTTCCAACCTTACAACTATGACGTAAAGTTAGTCCTGTATTATGATGAGCCAGCCTCGTGCTGTGATGATGATGATGATGTATTAGTTTTATACTAATACATATTAATGCAAATGATGATTGCATTCCTTGGAGAATGACGATGCTGCCGATGAAGTAAACTTCTGATGATTTATAGATACACCAGTCAGTGTTCCAAGATGATATTGATGATGTTGTCCTCTCACCCACTTGATGTTGTTGATGATGTTGTCCTCTCTCTCTCTCTCTCTCTCTTGCTTAATGTTGTTGAAGAATACCCTTCTTGTTAAGGGGGGGTGTTGAAATAATGTAACTGCAAAGTGTATTATTATTATTATTTGATATATTATTCATTGGATCAATCCCCATTGTGGATTGATCATGTCGGCTATTGTAAAAGGACCAAATCCCCTTTTGTAGATTGGTCATAATGTAATTTTAATAGGCAGAAAGAAAAGTCGGCTCCAAAATATATTAAAGAGGCCTCGAAATATAATAAAGGTGGTTATAACCACCTAGTTTGAGAAGCCAACCCTGCAAGTGAAGAGACACTTCACATGTGCCAGATTTGTATAAATAAGGAGGCTAGTGCCTCACTTAGACACACACCTCACTTGCTCATTGAGAGACAAGTTTTGGAATTGCAGTTGGAGAAGAGAGAGAGAGAGTGGCACATATTTGGGAGAGGATCTTTTGTATTAGCTTAAGTTATCTCTTGGCATTGTATTGGCTATCTATAATAAGGAAGTTTCGTTGGGTTTTCTTCCCCTAGAGGGTTTCCCAGGATAAATGTAGTGTCTCTTGTGATTGTGTATTTCTCAGTGATCTTGTCTTATGTTGTTGTTATCTATTGAAATGAAAAGAAAGGTAATAATGGCTTAAACATTAACACTTTGAACCGTTTTTTTACTTCTCATGTCAAACTTTGTGCAAAAAGTCTCATCTGGACGTCTGCCTCATCAACTTCCTGCAAATCAAAATAATCATTCATCTTATCAACATGTTGTTGTGCATTCAAAGGACCAATACCATCAAACTGAGGAAGTTTGGTTTGATAGTCCTGAGGCATGGGATGTAAAGGAGCGGCCAACACCAAGGGAGCATATCTTGCTGCCATGATTGGTGGAGGAGGATGAACAACAACTTGTGTGATTGGAGGGGAAGTGACAGATGAAGTAGAAGAGGTATGGCTTGGGGATGTAGAGTGAATTATTTGATGTTTGATGGAGGCATCCACAATAGTCAGGGATGAAAGTTCTACAAACTATTGAAAATGAGCTTGGTACAACCCCTGATCAAGATTTACTACTAGCTCTTCTATCTTGTCGAATTCTTCGAGGAAGCGTTGATTAAATTTTGTTCTGGGAGAAAGTATTTCAGGGGTTCTAGGTTGTAGGATGGTTTGATCTAGGATTGTCTCGCTTACAAAGCTGTCGGATTTGGTTCTAAAAAGGATTTGTTCAAAGGATATGTCAAACTCGAGAACTTGGATGGAAACCAACTTCTCTGGGAGAGAATTGGACCTATGAAGAGGACTGTGACTCCCATAACCTTCTACAATATTTTTCTTTCTGAGTAACTTCTCTGGAACATCTACTGCTATCGCAGGTTTTGGATCGGGGTGAGACCTAGTGTAAAATTTTTTAGGAGCCATAATTTTTTAATTTTTTAAGAAATCTTAAACTAATATATACAAACTCTAACAACCTCTGAACATTATCTCTTTATAAGTTTAGACTTTATGTTTTGTTCAGAAATAAAGTTTTCTTTATCTAGAGAAAAAAATCGTAGGATGGAAAGTTTGTCCAGTTCCCCAGTGGAGTCGCCACTATGTTAATGCTCAGTAAGTCCCCAAAGGTTGTCGGGAGGTAGAATAAATTTATCAGAGGTAACTTTATCCAACCACTTCAAAACTGGGATCTAGCCCTTCCAGTTTCAGAGAGGGATCTCTCTGTAAGATTTAGATATGTTTTAGGTTTCATATATTAGGCTAGTTAAATAAGTAGGACCGTGTTGTTTTGTTTTATAAAATGGCTGAAATATTCCTTACGCATCCATTGGGCTATGGGGTCTGTGTTAAGGTTTGAGATCTGAGAACATATTTTATTAGGTTTCTTCACAGGGCAAGATAATGCCAATGTTGGATCCTTTATAAATTAAAGTGATGGATAGCAAAAATATATGAGATAATCAACTATAATAAAGAAGCATTTAAGAATTTCTTTATCACAATATCAGAAGATAAACATTTAGATATTTAAAAGCCAGAAACAGAGTATATGAAGATAAATTCTACAACTTTAACTTCTTTTAAATGATTAGATGTAGAAAACAAGATGGTAACAAAGAAAGATAAACCATTCAACGAAGAAGAGTAAACATCACCAACAATTAACACACAGGAATCCTGTGAATTGTCCCTTTTTATTACTGGTAGACCTCTTGAAAAAGATTATAGTGCTTACAACTTTCTTGGGCTTAAATATCAACCCTTAGTACTTTGAATTTTGAAGTATTTATAAGAAAGATTACAAACAATCCTGTCATTAATGACCAGGATGTGGTAGAATCTAAATCTAACTAACTAGATAACAAAATACAAAAATATAGGAACTGCTAATGATCTGTCGGATTCTTCATGTTGATTTCCGGGGAAAGTTATTGTTGAGTCATCAACTTGACTTTGACTACTCCGCATGCTGACTTGTACATCCAACTCATCTTCTAGTCGATCAAGTCACCCAACTCATCCCATCTCTGCTAATTCAGAATGGTGATTTTGAGCAGCCTTCAATATACCTCATCCATCTCTGTGTATTTGGCGAAATTTGGCTTGGTAATGAAAATATACTTGATTTCATGTTGGATACTGAGGTCCAACTGCATAGTCTCTAAAAATGCCTTGCCTGTTATGCTAATCTGTATTCCTAAAAACTTAGAGCCATCCTTTGCCACCATGGTGATCTTTTGCTTGTAGTCGGAAAGAGTCATCAACTTGTCATTTAGAACCAATAAACTGGGAAGACCTTTCTTTTGAAAAGCATCAATCTTGTTGAAGAATCTCTAAAGTCCGATATCCATGGTCTGGGCTCTCTCCTCCAGCTATAGCATTAGTCCTCTTTTGGTCAGAACTTTCTTAACCTCGAGGATAGTTTCTGTCCTATCCTCAATTAGCAAGGTTTCAAGCTCCTCCTTTGTTTTCAAATTCTGGAATTTAATGATTTCATTTGCTTCTGTGGGCATTTCTCCCAATTCTCCCTTTGTCCTGTCTGCTCCTCAACACCAGTTCATTTTGTTCAAACATAATATGCACAAGTGGCCAGATTTCTGTTATGGATTTGGAGATATCCATCCAAATTTTTTCTTTGGCTTGTGCTAATGTTTTGCCCAAAACTGTTTTCTTTTGCAGCTGATGCAACTCTTGCTTAAGTTTTTATGATGTGTGTCTCTCAGTGTTGTAGTGGGCCTGGAAAGAAGATTTAATCTTTTGGAGATTCTCAATTTATTCTTTCATTCTGTTGATTTCTGCTCCTTGTATAGTCATCTGCTCCATTGATTTTGCTAGATTTTCAGATGTTTCTAGAGTTGTCACTGAGGCGAGTGATGGAAGTTATGTTGTGGTGGTTGCTGCTGCTGTTGCTGTGCTAAATCCTGTGAGGGGAATTGCGCTTAGTGGAATGACTTCCATGGGCTCTGTTTGTTTCTTTTCCTCTAGTAAACTTTTCATCTCTGCTTCCATCTCCTTGATTTGTGCGTTCTGTTCCATGATTAACTTTAGCATTTCTTCCTTTTGGCCATCTATCTCGGCCATCTCTTTGGCCTGTGAGTCTTCAATAGCTGGCAGTTTTAATTTCTTTCTCAAAGATGCTATGCCAACATATTTTTTCTTAAGAATTTCTTCAGTTACTTTTACATTTGAGGGATTGTATCCGATTTTAAGTACCAACTCTTCTAAAGACTTGATCCTGTTGTCCTTTGCAAAAGATGACACTTTCTCTAGCTTTAGTTGAATCTGAACATTGTTCAGAGAAACCTGCAACTTTGCAGCAGTTGTGGAAGTGTTAGCCAATGTTGAGAAAATCATTTCTCCAGTCTGCCTATGCAAGTCCATCTGGTCCACTGGATGCACGTCTGCAGCATCAAACTCGATGGTTGACCTTTTGTAATAAAAAAGTTCTTTTGGTTGAGGCACGTGCACCTGCAAAAAGGCCATATGCATTCTCCCCTTCTCTGTATCAAAGGTGGAGAATAGTCTATGTTGTGTTGTTGATGTTTGTTTCCAGAATTGAGCATAGGTATTGTTGGTCAGCATCTCATTCTTTTTCTTAATCAGATTGTATTTGTCAAAAATACTTAGTCCTGTGGATCCTTGTGATGGTTGGGTAGTCAAAGTGGTATCACTCTTCCTCTTTGCTGAAGAAGTAGAAATCATTTGTTGGCTGCTTGAAAACAATGGTGAATGTTCTCCTTCGACTATTGTGGTAGACTAGGTCTCTTCTGCCCTAGACCTGTCAGGGGTATGACTAGTCTTTGGCTTTTTCCTATAAACTCGGAAATCCTCTGCTGAGACTTCAGTATATGAAGGGGAGATTTCCCGTGTGGGACTCTTCTTTACTGGTACCTGTGGAGTAATGGTTTGTGAAACACTGGCTGAAGGAGGCTGTTGTTCTGAGTCTTCAAAAGTGTTCATTTCCCACTCTGTCTGGTTCATGAGCTTCTCAATTTCTGGTTTGGCAACATGAACATACAGAGAGATTTTATTCTTTAGCCTTGTTTATGCGATGATGCCATAAGGATCGTAGTGCCATGGAAAACTGATGCTGACCTTCGTCTCCTTCAAAATTTTATTGGTCATTTCCCCTGCAGCTCGACTGTTACAGATAAAAGGTCCTATCTGTCCCTTGATCCTCAATTGTTGTTTCTTCTTGAAGGCTAAAAAATTAATATCATCTGAGTTAAACATTTGTCTAATATATTCCAAAGCGAATATTCTAACAGGAAAATATCTAGGTAGCTTGTAAGGGGCCAACTCGCATCCATAAATTCTAATATCTGTGTGGTTTTGGTACATATACCAGTCTCCGGTCTTGGTGAGGTCTGAGAGATGTAGAATTCATTGGATCTCTTCATTTATCCTTGGTTCTTGGCTACCACTGAGAATTCTTACCACTGGATGGTAGAACTGATCTATGAACTGATTGAAGGTGAATTCTGGTGAGTTCCTTCTGAGTAGTGACGTTCAGGATGTGACCGACTGTGGTTTTCCATTTTGATCTAGTTTCTACATGGAGAAAATGAACTTATCTGCTTGGAAAAACATGAACATGTATGCCATTATTGAAGAATATCGGAACATGCCCTCTGTGGGAAAATTGAAAAGTTGGTTGTGAATATTCTCGGCTAGAAAACTATTGTAATCAAACTGCATAGTGGCCCTTTCCTCGGTAGAGAAGATATATAGATAACCCAAGATTGGCTCATCTACCCATCTGTCTGAGTAGTATCCAAGTAGACTGCAAAGAGAGGAGATAATTTAATTTATTTTTGCTGAGAAAATCGATGAATGATACGGGGAATTTTCTTTGGGTAATTGGGCACTCTCAGGGAGGAAAAGATCAAAAATTTGCACTCTCTGGGGAAAATATAACTTCTGGTACATTTCAGTGAGAATCTCAATGGTAAAAGGAGAAAAAGATTCGACTCTGGGTATTTGCATCATCTGGTTAATGGCTTCGGGTGTGATAGTGTGTTAACGCTCTGTAATTTGCCCAAGGCTGCTGAGGCAGTCACAGAGGTAACCTCGAACTGCTTGGAGTCTTTGATCTAGCCCTCCAAGACTTAGAGAGGGATCTCTCTTTTTTATTTAACTTGGTTTGTATGGGATGGATGTTAGGCTAGCTATGAAAGTATGGGGTTTTTATTTTTAAATGGTTAGTTTGCGACAGCAAGGAGGGCCATTGGGCAAATGGGGTCTGCGCTTAAATATGTGATTCACTCTCATATCTGGACAAATTTCTTACACAGGGAAAGGTAGCGGAAGTGTTGGATCGAATTAAGTTTGAATGGTGTTGATTTGAGGGAGAACTAGGGGAGGAAAAAGCGAGCAAATGAGCAATTAAGAATTCATAAACTGAGCTTTTTAGAGGAGAAACATAAATATTATCACAAGATCAGATGCAAAGTATTTTACAATAAATTCTTCTCTGTTATTATCTTCTGACAATAATAATTGAAAACAAGTGGAAAGATGACAGGAAAAATACTTAGTAGAGAAAGAAACGCCACCAATACATCCACACAAGAATCCTGTAAAAAGCATGCCCATTACTGATTGATCATTTAAAGATTACAGAAAAAGTTTTCTGGCCAAACACAGCCCACAGTCCAGCAAAATAAAACACCCCTCAGGTCGAACAAAAGGGAAACTTCACACAGGTCAAACCCTCTCCACTCAGCCCGAACCCTGCTTTCATCTTTTACATGTGTATATAAAGGTTAAAAATGATATCAGTCCTAAAAAACTCGAAATCTACCCATGCTTTCTAAAAATAGATAACATTTACAATGCTCTCGACACCTGTAAACTGTCTGCTAAACCAAACAAGACAACAAATCAAAGGAAAGTTCCATTTGATAACTACTTCTTGAACATCTGGAACACTAGAGGTTTGTTAAGTTTTGCTGGCAAATCCACTCTAACAACATCAAAACCAATGAATGCAGAAGTCGTTGAATGCTTGAGGTTGTTGGATATTTGCTGCCAGTTGGAGGATCAGTGCTCTAACCACTGCCATGTGTTCCCTATAACTGAATTCCCTGTCTGCCATATGGTTCAGTCAATGCCTAAATGCTGGGATATTTTTCCACCTCCTTCCACCTGAGTAGTCTCAATTTTCCTAACTGTTCCGCATGGATCTGCTGATATCTATGTCACTCGAATATCTGGATCTGATAGTGAAAATCCAATATATGTTTTGAAATGTGGAAACATGGTTGGAAAATTCCATTCTTATCTGTCACTACTTCACCACTGGTATTTTGAAAAATTGACCGCATCAACATTTTGGAAACACTCTCAGAGGTTTTGGTCATCACCTTCTTAGCTTCCTCAACATTGTCAATTTCCTTGACACTGCAACACATCCATGGTTTCATGATGGTCATATGGTTTGTTGTTAATGTGCCAGTTTTATCACTACAAATTCATGTTGCAGACCTCATTGTTTCACAAGCTGCAAGATTGCAAACAAGTGATCGATCATTCATCATTTTCTTCATGGAAAAGGTAAGTTTGAGAGTCAGGGCCAAGGGAAGTCCCTCTAGAACTGCAACCACAACAATAGTCACTGCTATAGAAAAGAAATCCAAAATTTCCATAAAGTCATTTTCAGACCAATTCCACAGTTGGCCACTGCTTATCTTCTTGCCAATCAATCCTTTTGTTAATATTGCAAATGTAATAATGGCCTACACCATTGAGCTTGACCTATAGTGGAGTTTCATCAAAACCGCCTTCACTCAGGGTTGCCATCAATTTTCCCCTTTTAGTCCTCATGCCTACTATTGTCACCAACATCCTGCCAGAACCATCTTGGACCTTTGTTCCTGATAAGAGGAAGGGCTTCTCTTTATTCACATTTACAGGCTCACTCTCACTTGTTAGGCTCGACTCATCTATAAGCAAAGAAAATCCAGATACAAATAGCCCATCTGCAGGCACTTGATCCCCAATCGATAAATGCACTAGGTCCCCAACAACTGGATCATATATTGAAATTTTCTGTCTATAGCCATTTCACATTACCTGTATATATATCTTCTTCTTCTCTCTATCTAAATCCTTAAATTGCAGTGATTGATGATAATCACAAGTTGTTGTTACAAAGACAACTAGTAGAATGTTGAAAACAACGTCGAGACCATCATAAGCACCTTTGGACCACCCTTCTTTAAAAATATGAACAAATAAAGAGATAACTGCACAAACTGCAAGGATCATGAGAGTTGTGTCCTGCATTGCTTCCCACACAAACATCCAAAATCCCCGAGGTGGCTTCTCCACAAATCTGTTAAAACCATAGACCTTCTGTCTGTGCTTCAAACTCTCTTCGTTGGCCACAATTCCTTTCGTGATTGATGTAGAGAGATTTTCAGAGATTCATTCAATGCCACAATGGTATCTTAACTTCTTAAGATCATGACTTTATACTATGGACGCTAGTTCATCTACCGAAATACCAAAACCACATGCTTTGACTTCCTTTGGTACTTTGTAATAAGTAGAAACCGAGAGACCAGCATCAATAAACTGGAATGCAACCTGAGGAACTAACAAAGCTACTCTTAGTTTCTTTCGGTTGTTTCTTTTCATGTCCTCTGCTTCTGATCTCTTTGGTAAGTTTTCCGTAAAACGAAACCTGCATTTTTGGTTTTTCACCACCGAACACAACTTCCTCCATCTTATGAGAGCCTCTTCGGATGAATTCTTGAGCTTTACCCCACCAAAGTTTTCATTCAAATAGTTCTCCATGTTTTTTCTCCAATCGCCATCTGATCCTTCAGCTTAAGTAGTCTCCGACAATCATACTTGGTGTTCTATGACAACCATGAAGACCCAGTTGCTTAGTACGCCATGGAAAACATTTAACCCCTCCATTTCTCTTGAACTTATTTCATTAAAAACCTGGCAGAACACAAATGAATTGAAGATCAATGTGTTCAGAACCAAATCAGCATCAGGGCCATATTTTTTGATTTCCTGTCATGGGCATATGCAGCCTGAGTTTCATAACTAACAACAACGAGATCACATCTTTTGGACACATGTACATTCGCCTTAGCACCTAATTACCCTTTATGCATGCGTGCTTCCCTACATTTGACACCTTGAATCTGGTTCAAACACCTGGAATAGGGTTTAGAAGCTGCATTTTATATACTTTTTATATCTTAGAGATTAGTCCCACATCAACGAAGGAAGAGAGTCCTTCAGAGTTTAAATATTCACACGATTACAATATATAATTGATGATATGAGCCCAAGGCTATCCCTTGTGTTTGGTGCTGGTGCTTTGGCGCTGGCTTGGATGTTGTTTGCTTTGGTGGTTGACTTGTGTTGTTGTTGATGCAGATTCGTGGCTCCAGATATAAAGAACAACTCTCGGTGTTGAGCTTGGCCTTGGGCCAACATATATTTTTAATCAAAATTTTAAGAAAACCAAACCAAAAACCTGTGATAAGGCCAAGAACTAATTTAGACTTAAAAAAGGCCAAATTAGACTAATAAGTTCAAAGTTCAGGTTAAAAACAAAATCAAAAACTTATCCATGTATTTCTTTTTTCCACCCAAACCAACTATTCATAATTTCTTGCCCAAAATGCACCGGCATTTTAACATGCTTTGAAGTTTGCGTGCAAGGTTCTTGGATTTTGCTTGGTTAGAGTCGAGCACTTTCTGCTACCTTCACTATGCGTCATGAGAAAAAGCGTAATGCCTAAAATAGATAGACATTATTCAGAATACTGATTCCCCTATTATATAGGGTTCTAACATAGGCTCCACTTGGGGAAGATAGCTCCGAAGGAGATGTCTAGAATCCATAGAACTCTGAATCTCACAGACCAGCTGATCATTGGGCTGCCCCCAAACTGCAAACTGAAAATAAAACCATGAAGAGACGAAAAAGAAAATATGCTCATCCTGTTGAGCTTATTGGCACATTCCTACCTACCCTACTTTGCTAACAGTTACTGCTTCAATCAGGTAATGAAAAAGTGCCAATGAAGCCAATCCAACAATTGATCCCATGATTGGGTTTCCTCATCGTGCTTGATGAAAATCGAAACTGAAATAGGTACTGGCAACTAGTGACATATTTGGTTGTTATAGAGGATACATGTTTGAAAACTCAAGCTAACATGAACCTCCATGTAATCTGCTATAGGATCGATTAAAGCATGATGCATGATATTCATTCTTAGATATTCTATGACTAGTTGATGAATTGCATCTTCAAAATTAAACCCTGCATCTACAACTTCAGCCTTATATTGCAAAACACAATCATCATCAATTTGCCAATCAATAGGTAGTACAACTTCCTCTTTCTTTGGAGAAGGAAGATTTTCCAAGAATTCTTTGAGATCTCCGAAATTATATGACTGAATTTGAGAATCCAAAAGTTCAATATCATTTTCGAACTTTTCAACAACTAGCTCAAGAAAACAAATTTTACTTTTAGGAGAAAATTTGCTTGAGTCCAAAATATGAAACACAATTGTTAAAAAGTCTTCGTCAATGTGAAATTCTGCTAACTCATTTCTGAATTCTTTTAAATCTTCAGGACATAGAGGATTCACCACATACCTTGTCATCTTGAAGCATCATCAAGGCTTTGAAATCTGGATTCTTCAGCAGTGACTTTGCTTGTGAACTTTGAAGCTCGGGATCTTGAACAATGGAGTTACCAGGTGAATGGTACAGCCTTCCTATGTTTGGCTTCTGTTCACCATCAGAAGTCAAATCTGAACTTGATATATTTTCTGGAGAACTAAAAAACTCGAGTCCCCAGTGGAGTTGCCATCTCACCCTGTTCATCTGCTGCAGCTAGAAAATTGATGTCAAGAGCATGGAATTTAGATTCAACCATTAATTTAGCAAGGCCTTGACCTTTGATTAGTTTCGTAGGCTTAATCTCTATGTCGTATTCTAAAATGAAAGCGATCCATTTTCCCCTTCTTCCATCTGGATTGTCCTGGGTCAAAATGTGTTTTACTACTGCATTCGAAACATATGCTATGGTGTGGGAATGGAGAATGTAGACTCTAAAGTCTTTTATGGATTTTACCAAGGCAAAAGCTTGTTTCTCCATTATCTTGTAATTCAGAGCAGCGTCTCTTAACGCTTTACTAAAGAAAGCTATGGGTTGTTCATACCCTTCACTGTTCTTTTGTAGTAATATCGCTGCTATAGTATGTTTGGAGGCAAAAGAAAAAAGATAGAAATCCTTAGTAAAATCAGGATTGATCAAGACAGGGGCCTCTATGAGTGCTCATTTGACTTGTTCGAAAGACTGTCTGGACTCAGTGTCCCACTTTATTTTCACATCCTTTTTAAGAATATTTGTAATGTTTCTGAGGAGCTCTGCCAGACTGGGAATGAATCTTCGTAGAAAGTTTATTCACCCGATAAAAGACTGTAATTATTTGATGTTTCTTGGGTGTTCTAATTTTTGTATGGCCTCGATTCTGCTGGGGTCAATTTTGATTCCATCCTTGGAGATGATGTGTCCTAGTAGTTTTCCTTCCTCTAGTCCAAAAAGGATTTTATTAGGATTTAAAGAAATCCCAAACCTTCTACATTTCTCGAAGACTCGTTTGAGGTGTCGTAGGTGCTCGTCATCAGATCGGGAAAACACAGTTGCATCATCCAAATAGACGACAATAAACTTACCCGATTCTTCCACAAAGGCAATATCCATCGCTCTCTGGAAAGTGGCTCCAGTGTTCATCAAACCAAAAGGAATTTTCACATACATGAAAGTGCCCCATGGCGTGGTGAAATCGATTTTGTCTTGGTCATCCGGGTGAACTAGGACCTGATTATAACCTGAGAACTCAACTAGTAAAGAGATTCAACTAGATTTGACCAGCCTTTGCAGGATATGGTCCATTTTGGGCAAGGGGTAATTTTCCTTCAGGGAGACCTTATTTAGATTTCGAAAATCTATGCAAAGCCTGATCTCCCTAGACTTCTTACGTGTAGGGACAAAGTTAGAGACCCATTTGGAAAAACGCAACGGGACTATGATTTTGGCATCGTACATTTTTTTGATTTCCTTTTCTATCTGAGGGAGCAACTTGGGATTTATCCTCCTAAGTTTCTGTCTGAACGGTTTTTGGTCTTCCTTTATTGGAATCCTGTGTTGTATGATGCTGGTATCATAAGCTTTCAAATCCTCATAACCCCAGGTGAAAACATCTGAATATTCTTTGAACAACTCAATGTATTTGAGTTTTTTCTCAGGGGGTAATGATTTAGACAACTTAACTATCATGGGTTTTTCTTCGGTCCCTTAGTACAGTCTTCTACCTCTTTTCCATGGGCTTCAATTTTTGGTTTTTTGGCTACATTGTTGAAATCAAACAAATCCTCTAAAGGAACCAGACCCCTAGGTAAAACGTTACTTTTCAAATGAAGAATATCAGTCTCCATTTTTTCATCGCCTAATTCTCCCAAATCTACGCTATTTACACTATCAATTTCAAGATCAGATATATTTACATTTTCATCCTCGTTCTCTAAATCTATATTTGTACATTCAAAATCATTTTTACACTGTAAAAAGTCTTCGATTTGATCATCATTACCAAACACTTTCCATGATCCAGGTGGATATCGGGGGCCACTATACGCGATATCTCTGTGCATTTCTTTATTATATCTCCACTCTCATTTCATGCCAAAAATAATCCGGATCATGCCAGTACCTGATATTTTCGGGAACGGTTGGTCTGCAGTTCACCTCAACAGTATATGGGCGAGTCGAGCAGAAAGGAATCTTACATGTGGCTATTGATGTAGCCAATCCGTCCGCCAAAATGTTTTGTCCCCTCGGCATTACCTGCAAGTCAACTTCAGTGAAACATC
>CBVK0101308305.1:0-11635 GCA_900067695.1 Picea abies | reverse complement strand
AATGGTTGTGCCTTTTGAACAAGATACAGATGACACAATTGTTGCATGAATTGGATTTTGTTGGAAATCAATGTTTGTACCTTCCGAAGGAGAAGAGACAAGGTCAGATAAATATAAATCTGAATGATGAGGAATTGGGGCATTGGAATGCCCTATGGAAGAAATTGAATTTTATAAAATTTGGTTGTCTTCAAACAACTACAACAACATAAATGATATGATGATATTGTATATTACAACATAAACAATATGATGATATTTTATATTATTTGCATAATTTTAATTTCCCTAACCATTAACCATTTTCTTAATAATATTAGAAAATCTATAAATTTATAAGCAACGTGATATTGTTTTGTTCCAAGAGAATGGGATAGAGGAACCAAGATGGAATCATAATCAAGAGAATGGGATAGAGGAACCAAGATGGAATCATAATCAAGTGTGTTAACAATGTGTGAACAATCTGGTATAAAGGAACCAATATGGAATCATAATCAAGTGTCTGAACAATGTGTGAATAATCTGGAAAATAAAAAACCATGGGATGGAGGAACCAAGATGGGATCATAATCAAGTGTGTAAACAATCTAGAAAATAAAAAACTCATGAATGAGTTACATTTAGTGTTTTGTGGTGGTCTTTTTTTTTATCAAATCTCAACAACACATAAGATATTAAAAGGATTGTACATTTAGCCTAAGTTGTTTGTTGATGTTTACATTTTTTGTAAAATTTTGTAAGTCTTGTTTATTATTCGAAGGAGACAGAAAATCATAATCTTGCTATTTTAGCTAGTTATAGTTGAAGCACCCTTTCAACAGCGAGAATTAGACATTATTAGAAAAATTCATGGAAATTCTAGAAATGGATTCAAATGGATTTGATCATTTTTTTTTAAATAAGACATAAATTGTATTCATTCAAAGAGGTTTGTGCAAGAGCGGACAACAAAATAGTACACACATTCAATGTTTTGCTCTGTCTATGAGCAAATTTCTAATCTAGATATATAGAGATGTATAGACTTCCTATTACAAAAATTCCATACATTGCTACAAGTTACAACCTTGATAAAATGATTTAACAAAAAAATGACTTTGTAAAAAATCTACTAGTCAAGGAAGAGTTGTAAATTCTAACCTTGTACAATATCTACTGCAAACCGATATTCAGACCCCTGTGCGCCCGGCGCAGGCGCTCAGACACTACTACTCGTGCAAAGAATATAACACATACCCAACAAGAGTGTTGTATTGGATTCCTCTCTCCTTTGTTGAGGTGGGGGAGCCAATTTATTCCACATCCATGGGTTCATTCATATGCCCAATAGAGTTTTATTCTTGAACACCACCTTGTTGTGAATTCTAGGTCATTTGACTATTGGAAGCTAAGGAAGTGAGGTCCAATTATTGTGGAGAAACATAAGTGTGAAGGCACTGACATTCTGCCTCTAAAACCTCCATCTTTTGTGACTATTTTTGAAGGAGATGCATAATTTTTGCAATGCTCACAAATTTGTTGTGTTCATTTTCATTCATCTTTGTGGAAATTTTCCAAGAAAAGTCACCATTGGCCTAAATAAGCTCCTCATGGTGCCTCAAAACCTTCTTCACATCTCTCCAATCTGCATTTTCCATATTGTCTCCACCCCAATAATACCTAGATTCCCACAGCTAAAGATCCTCCATAGCAATGGTGGCAATGCCTACTCTTTTGAAAACCAGGCAAGGAAAATTTGAGATAAACTTTGTTAAACGGTCACTAAGACAATAAACATTGCTAGAAATGTTTGACAGAAAGAACAACCAAAATCCCAGGGTCTCTTCGACGAGGATTAACGAACTTCTCATAATCTAATAACCAGTCTTCACCTCTGTCTCCACCCACACGGTTCAGGCTTCACCTGTCAACCTGGTGCTTCTAGCCTATATACAACCCCCAACCACATATAATCCCCTCGTTTCACTAGTAGAGAACGAAACTGAACTTACTCTGTCCTTGAATCACTAGCAAATAACTCCTTTCTTGGATTTATCCCATATACCAATTATTCCATCATCCCATCTAAATGACTTTTGGTGCATATATTTATGCTCTTCAAGTGCGTGGGTTTCCTAGTGAGCCTATCAACCCTTATGTACACCGGCCCACCCCCTATGGCTATTAAATATTGATACATGATTTCCATTATGGTATGGGGGAGTACCCCAACTCTCCATTTCTATAACGTGCACCCATATTAAGGAAGGATGTGTCTTTTTCACATTGATTTGTTATTCCATTTAACTCTTAATGGATGTGGAAGAAGTTAACCTTGTCAAATTGTCCAAGCACTTTGCGGATCCATGCAATGAGAGTGCTTAGGGCCTTGTTTGATGGCTCATCACTATTCATCATATATTTGATGACTAACATTGAGTCTCCTAACACCATAATGGATATAAGCCCCTCTCCTTTGGCTATTCCAACCCTTTTCAAAGTGAGTATGCCTCTGCCATGTTATTGGAAACTTTCCTAAGCCCCCATGCGTAGGATACAATCAAATTTCTTTTAGGATCGAATAAGCTCCCCCCACACCTACCTCCACTAACAAATGGATATGATCATATCCACTAACTATTTGAAAAAATGGATAAAAATTGTCTAACAAGAAAGGCCACTAAAAAAGTGATCATTGAGATTAAACAACCATTTCATTAATTCAGGATAATAATAATAATCTAGACTTAAAAATATAAGAATTTCATGTTCAGAAGTGTGAAATTATTTGGTGTTTGCAAAGTGTAAAATTGGATTCCGAAAGAGTGAATATTGGTTTTTGAAAGTGTGAATTCGAAAATTGTGAACTTTGCACTTTAGAAACACTGATTCCGACGTATATTTGAAGGTTCTTAAATTGAATTTAGTCAAAATTAGTGAATTATTGAATATAAATTATCTCAAGATTCGAAGTTTCAAGAGAAATCACAACAGATAATGCTCAAGCATTTAGTTCATTTAAGTCCATTGATTTAATTTTAAAACAAGAGTTTCATCTAAATGGGAAGTATTTGAAATTTTAATTTTGCTAAAAGGAACATTGTGCCATAGTACAGTGGGACAGATTAGGTCAAAATAAGTTTGAGTCTCATGATTGAATAGTAATCTAGGTTTAGAATGCCCGCATAGGATTTCAAGCCATTTCCTTTGCAGTTGGAATAGTTATAAATATATTTTTCCATTCATGATTAATCATGCTTTATCTTAGGGTTTTTGAGTCTATGAGTTTTTCTTTCACTTGAGTAAATTTAAAGTAGATGTGGGTACACTTCAGACTAGTAGATATAAGTTTTGTGTTAAATAAGTTAAGAATACAAGTATTTTTTCTTTAGCCATCACCATATTAACACACTTAGGTTGTCATAGTTTGGGGTTAATGGGATCTAGATTGCTCAAGGATTTGAACCAGCTTGGAGATGTCTAGTTCTACAGATGAACCCATCCAGTCCTATGTTTAACATTTTGCAACCGTGCTAATATGTTTCTCCATAATCTATAAGTGTGCCATGGCCCTGCGTGGTTGGAATTACCAATAGTGCTAGTGTTTTGGTAGTGTCTCATTGTTGTTGGAGCTAGAAAGCCATCCTTTGTTGTTTCAATCGCCAAGAGACCAAGGTAGGCTCACAACTCTTTCACTTTCTCTTTAACTATTTGGATTTTTGTTGGTAATTAGGTCGTGCCATTATTTGATGTTATAAACTTGCATGTACTTGGTAAATGTAGATTACCCTTGAAATTCTCTAGTTATTTCCTTTCCCTACCCCTTTAATAAGTAAATGTTGTTTACCATTGAAATTCTCAAGGTAGGCTCACAACCCTTTTGCTTTCTCTTTAACTATTTGGATTTTTGTTGGTAATTAGGTCGTGCCATTATTTGATGTTATAAACTTGCATGTGCTTGGTAAATGTTGATTACCCTTGAAATTCTCTAATTATTACCTTTCCCTACCCCTTTAATGAGTAAATGTTGTTTACCCTGGAATTCTCTAGTTATTTCCTTTGCTTCAAGGAAAAATTCAATTAAAACCTAGGGGCTAAAAACAAAATCAAATCCTAGACTTTCAACATAATAGTCTAGGGAAACATCCTAACAAAGTTATCATTAAAGGGGTAGGGAAAGGCAATTGTAGAAATCTAGGGATCATAAATGAGCCTAGACTTCATAGAACAACACAACAATAGAAAAAATAGATCAATACAAGATGATGCAAGTTATATAGAACAATGGGAAGAGGCACTGTCATTAGCAAAATATAGCTATCACAACTGGTCGACAAGGACACCTAGGTAAGCTTACAACTAACAATAGTTGGTTGTATTGGAAAATTGGAAAAGAATGCTAACAAGAACACTAACACCCCCCTTAAGAGAAACACAAGGAGTAAACATAAGAAAAAAAAGGGTCTCGACAACTAGGCCTTATTAAGTATCCAAGTACAAAATAAACTCTCACAAGCAAGAAAAAACTGGAGAAAAAAAAACCTCTCCAAAAGAGAGAAAAATGCTAGTGTTGAAATAATGTACTAATACATATATTATACATCAATAAATTAAATTCCACCTATTATACATCAATAAATAATTTACTAATACATATATTATAAATGTTTCATTTTCATGACATTTAAATATCAACATAGAGAAATAGAGGTTTACTTTTCAACACCACAAAGTAAGGCCATGGAAACAAATGTGATTGTTGTTAGATGTGCATAGGTGAATAGAGTTGGCACCAAGTGCATCAAAAACTGAAGAGGGATCGAACGAGGTGACACAACAATTGAGTGAAAAGAAACATCATCTTCTTGACATATGTATTTGTACTATGTCATTGTTTTCCAGGAGGTTTCACCAGTGCAAGCAATCCACCTACTTAATAGGTATCATGACTTTGAGTTTTTTGTTTGCAAATTTGTCTTTTCAAAAATATTTCAGCATGGATTACTGGTGGGCACTACAAACTCTTCACAAGTTAACCCCTAACCCTTAGCCCTAAGACATCATCGTTTTGCGAGTCCTATTTTGTTTGGTGTGCCTTGTCATTCCCATTCAATTCTAGTATTTGCAACAAACCATAACTTTTCATTTTCATTGATTCCCAATGCAAGTTGTCAAGGGTAAATTAATTAGACCTTAGACTATACTTCACGAATAAAAAATTGGTTGAATTTTGATCGATTTTGGAAAAAAAATTTTATAAATAATATTGATACGGGAACTTCTGATCTAACTTTCAAGAACCATCTTCAACTAGCAAAAACTACCTTACTGTTGTAATAGAAACAATATCACAATATGTGTGACTAGAAACAGAGAATGGTATGATAAACTTGGATAGAGAGGTTTCAAGGATATGAAACCCAAACCTAGCACCTTCCTAGGGTATATTATGCATGTAAAATAGAGTAGTAATGTACTAATCTAGTGTCAAGATGGGATAAGAAAGAGAAACAAATCCTTGGTCAGGTTTCTCATTAACCATGATCTAACAAATTTGAGTTTTGAGCCATGACCTGTAACAATGTAAACACCTTTGATACATAATGGATCACATTCTTGGCACGTATTTCATATTTTTTAGTATTTTGTGAATTTAATGCTCTCACTGCATCACACTCAAGGTATTTTCAAGTATTCTTGATCCTTTTGAATTTGATGCTCTTGTGCTTTCTATTTGATAAAATGTGTGGAGAAAAGTAATGTTTTAGCTCCATTCTAACGGACTTGCAAGAGGATCCATCGGTATTGGACATTGCATAGATTTAGGGCACTCGATTCATTAACACAGTGGCTTAGTAAATCAAGGCTTCTTTAATTTCATCATTCAAATTGTTTTTCACAAAGAAAAAAGTCCATTTTTTTTTTAATTTCTAAGGAGAAAAACACACAAAATGCTTCCATCGATAAAACTCCATACCTCTATCTAGGTTGGAAATCCATCTACAAAGTCAAAGTTCAATCTACCAAAGGGGAAATCCAAGAAAAAGAAGAGTGTATAACTCCTCCATTAAAAGGGAAAAATAGAACCAACAAAAGCTTACATATATCCATGGAAATCGTCCCAAGAATAACATTAGTTGCACCCTCAAGTGCACTACTAAGAGCCATAAGGAGACACAAAAGAGTGAAATTACAATATCTACAAAGAGGCAACAAACCAAAAACACAAAAACCAAAATGCACAATCTAGGCACACTAGCTTTGAGCATCACAACCAATCAAAGTCACATGTGTTTCCCCTTCCCCCTAGTGCTCTATGTCTTAGGGCTTGGTGGAGAGGATGGGATAGTCCTCGATGCCTTCAATTCCATATTGACACCATTTCTTGCCTCCCATTGAAGGTCAACCCCTAACTTCATTAAAGAATTTGCCTCCACCCTTTAAGTATCGGAGTATAGTTTGAACAGGGTGATTGGTGTTGAAAAATGAGTCTTTTGGAAACTTGAGAGAAATATACTAAGGTCACCCATCGAGAGCTCTAGAAACAATGTATTGTAGTCTATTTGCTCCATCATAAAAAAGGCTTTTACCTTTTCCATCTATTGTGACAATGGACACATAAAATTTTATCATGGAGGAGTCGATCTTAAGCTTAACTGCCTTGATATGATTATGCTATGATTCCTTTGGGTTCAACCCTTCCGATCAAATAGCAGTTAGTAGACACCCAAAACAAAACTAGGGACATGCCTTCAAGGGCTATGTTTCAGGGGGATGGTATTACAATATACCCATCTTGTCCAAGATGGTTTTTAAAACCTTCTCATTGTAGTAATGGAGAAGAAAAACCAATAATGTTACTGAGATGTAAATCTTGTCTCTCATTGTTATGCTCGAGTTAAAAGAATCAAACCATGGGATAAACACCAACCCCGAGTGACAAAAGAACTATGCTTCCCCTTTCAGGGTTGCTTCCTTATCTTCAACATTCTCAAACATAAAAATGTAAAACCTATTTGTAGCAAAGAAATCCAAACCTTCCTGGAATGGGGTGATGACACGACAACTCAAGAAGGAGGCCAGGTGTTGGCAAGATGCCAACACACTGAGGAACCTTCCAATTATAACTCCCATATAAATGTAATAACTATACCACCCTCATCATGGTGCGGTCATTCCACTTCGTTACCACCCTTCAAACAAGTTTATGATGGATCAAGTGAATTGCAATATCATTAAACGTACAGGTTGTTCGGTTCCAAAGAAGAATCATAGAGTGGGGATGATGAGGTAGGATGGCATCTTAAACATCGGTACTTGATGGTACTTAGCTCTCAATTTATGTCACTTCAACATGAGATTGAGGTTAGTCCACCTGTTTGTTTTCTTTTAATCTTCTAAACCAAGATTTTTGCAATTGCTCACATTTTCAAGAATATTAGTGCCCACAATTGGGACCTTGTCTTTCTAGCTCTTTATCTTCTTGATGTGGATACTTACTAGAGGAACCAAGGCCTCTTTGCATATTTGCATTCGGGTTCCTTCTTGTGGCATGAATTTGGTGGCTAATAAAGCCATGTTCGAGACTAGTAGAGCATCAATGGTCTCCAATCCCATGCAGGGGCATCCCTTTGCTCAACATGGTCATCCTATTAGTATATCCACCCATCAATTACTCTTTTCCCCTTTCTTTAGTCAACAAATAGTCACAAAAACATAAGGGGATGAGGGTGGTAACAGATCCATGAGTCAGATCAGTGTAGAAAGCCCAAGTCACTAGCAAGGGAATATCACCATAGAAAAATGACCCAATGAATCACCAAGGAATATGTTGAAGACATGAAATCAGTAGAGGACTATCAGTGTCGGTTCCTGAAAAGAATCAAGAAAGAAATGTATAAAATGGAGTAGAACATGAGGAAGAAGAGTTGGTAGATCCCTAATTCTCCTCTAGAAGTAGAATTTTTGGATTGGGTTCCAGATACCGGTTTTTCCATATCAAGGGATACAAAAGTTTTCAATAAGATAGATCTATATTGGCTTAATAATGCCTTCATAGCGCAAGTCATAGAGGAAAATGAACAACAACAACAAACCATCATTCAGGACTTGAACCTACTTCACAAGAAATTTGATGCTATCTGCAAGACTATCTTCAATGGGGAGATAATGGTTCCAAGAAAAACAATAGACCAAAATGTTCCAATTACTGCAAAGGATCAAAATTGTACCTTGGAGGGAACCCTATGCAACCCCATAAGGCTGGATGAAGATGATGAAGATGTGATTGGGATTCAAAAAGGGTAGTTTCATGCACAGTCTTTTGAATTATGTTGAATCGTACTCATAGTTTGCTTTATGTGGATATGGTCGGGCTCTACAAATACCGTCGAAATATAGTTTATATGTTTTTTCCATAGTTAGTTTAGACCTAGGTAATTGTCATATATTATGAATTGATACAAAATACCATGGTTCTGAGTCCCGATAATTTTTTAACTAATTTGTACTCGGTTTCCGTAGTGGTGGGGGTCTGAGATAGTTTTATATATACTTTTTTACTGTGACATATTAATATAAATATATCTAGATTACCAAAAAAAAAATCCAAACCTTATATTTTGTTGCCTTAGCGTACATTGAACATTGGACTCGTCCGTGGAGCCAACTTAGAGATGTGGAGTTTTGGCCTAATGGAGTACTCAATCAATGCCTCATGAGCCAATTCCTTCCCATAATTAGTGACCTATTCAACCAAAAGGGATATCCTTAGAGATCCAAAGGATCCAAGACATATCTTCCTTCCATACATCATTTTACACCAACCCTAACTCCCTCCTCACATATCTTCCTTCCATACATCATTTTACACCAACCCTAACTCCCTCCTCGATTAATTCGATATATATCATAAAAAATAACTCCCTCCATTAATTCGATATAGGTGTTGTCTAAACATTAGACTTTTTCAACTTTTTCACCAGAATTCGGCCAAACAACTCCATTTTGTGTTGTTTAAATTGCATTTTTTGAATGCATAAATGGATTCAACACCCCGAAAACTCCAAAAAATTCATCGTTTAAACGTGATTCCATATATATAATAAAAAATATAAAAATATAAATCCATATAAACTCTAGATCTTATAAACTTCCCAAAATTCACATATAATATTTTTTAATTTTTCTCCATATTTAATATATCAAAAATTAAGATAAACTTATATCAAAATATTTCTCCATATTGAATATATTCAAAATTCAAAATAAATTTATATTAATATAAAAATAAATTTTATCTTAAATCAAATATTAATGTACTTATTTTCTTTTTGAATATATTCAAAATTCAAGATAAATTTATACTAATATAAAAATAATTTTTATCTTAAATCAAATATTGATATACTTATTTTCTTTTTGAATACACCTATTTCTGAGATTGGATCTTCCTCCTCTATTCAGTTGGATTCGGAGACCAAGTCATATGCCTGGTCGCGTGGTATCAGCTCGGAAATTTCTCCTCTTCAGACCAGGAGTTCTAGAAAAAAAAAGGAAAATTTGAGCTCGCAGCTTACGGATCCAGCTCCTTCTACAATCGACAGCAAGGCCCTTAGAGCAACGAAAGCCTTGGCTCGCTCCAAGTAATGTTAGTACTCTCATTGAACATACAAGGAATTGGAGGTATTCTCAAGTCAGCCTCCTTCAGAAGATTATTAGAGTGCTCAAAGCCTGATATTTTATTTCTCCAAGAAACCCTCTCGGCTGACCATAAAGCCAGAGATTTTGTGCATAAATTTCGTCCTTCGTGGGTCTCAGCAGCTGCAAATTCCATTGGATCTTCCGGAGGTATGCTGGTGGCTTGGGATCCCAGCCTTTACAACTTGAGACCCTTCCTTTCTAGTGGGGGTATTCTGCTTCTAGGCCGATGTTTAGCTTCCAAGCAGACTGTCGCTTTACTAAATTTATATGGGCCCTGTGTGGATAAACAGAGTTTTTGGTCTAACCTTGATTCTATTGGACTTCTCTCCATTCCAAACCTCATCATTGGTGGAGATCTTAATATAATTCTCTCGGCTGACGAAAATTGGGGTGGTTCCTTTCTGTCGGGTCCTCTGGAAGCTCTCTTCAAAAGGATTTTTGATAAAAACAACCTGATTGATATTCGGCCAAATCGACTCACTCCCACTTGGAGAAATGGGAGGTCTGGACCTGCTGCAATTGCCAGAAGACTAGATCGCTTCCTGGTTGCGGAAAGTATTGTGGCCACATCGGGTTTCCCATCTTCGTGGGTTGAGTTTCCCTTTGTGTCCGACCATGCACCTGTCCTTCTTCAGTTAAGGTTTCCTGTGCTACACCCTTCTCCTCCTTTTAAGTTTAATCATCATTGGCTATCATCCGAGGCTTACTCATATTTAGTTCATTTGGTTTGGGGGGATCCTTGTTTTCAATCTGAAGTAAATCCTCAATGGCGCCTAGTCTGGAAACTTAAAGTTCTCAAATCAAAATCGAGAGATTGGTTCCATGATTTAAAAGCTTTGCAAAACTCAAGCATAATCAAACTGGAAGCGGAAATTTCTCTCCTTATTCACTCCTCGTCCATTGCTGCATTGACTCTAGAGGAGTTGGTCACTCTAAAACAGCGGGAATCAAAGAGATCCTCCCTTCTTCTTTCGGAAGAAAACAGCTGGAGATTGCACAGCCGTGAGACTTGGTTAAAATGTGGTGATACAAACTCAAGATTTTTTCATAATGTGGCCAGTTACAATAGAGATAAAAAGTTCATTTGGTCAATTAAAGGTAGTGGAGATGAAATTCTTAGCGGTCAAAGGGCCCTCCAGGATGAGGTTGTTTCTCATTTCAGTCGTCTATACAAAAAATCTGAAAATCTTGATCTCCGGGGGATGGTGTCTACGGCCAACCTCTTTCCCCGCTTTGTCTCTGCTATTGAGGCAACTGACCTCTACAAACCTGTTACCCTGTCCAAGTTAAAACAAATTCTGGTTCACTTCAATTCAGAAAGAAGTCTCGGGCCTAATGGCTGGTCGATAGAATTTTTTTGTTTCTTTTTCGACCTTGTTGGTTTGGATCTTCTTCAGATGGTGGAAGATTCCCATATCACTGGCAACATTGTGGGTAGTCTTAATTCCACTTTTTTAGTATTGATTCCGAAAGAAAGTAACCCGCTCTCGTTCAGTGATTACCGCCTGATTTCCCTCTGCAACCTCATTTACAAGTTAATTTCTAAGGTCATTTCAAACCGGATCAAGCCTTTCCTCGAGAGGAGTCTCTCAGTCGAGCAGTTGGGCTTCTTACGGGGCAGAAGGATTCAGGATGCGATTGGAGCGGCCCATGAAGGTATCGACAGTATCAAAAAGTATAATTTAAAAGCTCTGGTTATGAAATTAGATCTCAAACAAGCTTTCGATTGTATCGATTGGGAGTTCTTGAGATTGATTCTTTACTCAGCAGAGTTTGGTGATTTGCTCATCGATTGGATTATGTCTTGTGTCTCTAGCTCAAACTTTGTTGTTCTGATTAATGGTGAGGCATCCAGATTTTTCAAAAGTGAGAGGGGGCTCTGCCAGGGATTCCCTCTCTCTCCCTATCTCTTTATTCTGATTATGGAAGGTCTCAGCCTTCTTCTCAAAAA
>CBVK0101308301.1:0-12664 GCA_900067695.1 Picea abies | reverse complement strand
ATATGGATGACTAAATATTATAATGAAGAGATGAAAAATATGATGATATTTAACACATTAATCCAAACATCATATCCAAATTCGCTAATCAAAATATAATATATATGTAAATTTTTTGATAAATAATGGAATTAAAAAATAACAATAATTGCACTATCACAGGTCAATGTTTCTCGGTGTATTTTAATTATTAATCTCATCAGTGCATTTAATATTAAAAATCACTAGTGTGTTTCATATGAAATGCACACCAGTGATTTTATGTAATCAATTAGCATTGGTTTCAATATTTATTTAACACCACAAAATCGTATTAAAAAATTGGCCTTCAGTGCGTTGAGCTTATATGAAACACCAGTGCTTTTTTGTTATTAAGAAGCATTAGTGCTTTAGGATTATTAATAAGCACCGATGCATTTATGTTATTAATATGCACCAACGCTATTGTGTTATTGATAATAATTGAGGCTTGTTTGTTACTAAAAATCACTGGTGTGTATTATTTTATACAACATCAATGCCTTATTATTAATAACGCATCAGTGCGTTCTAAGCAGAAATCCCCGATGCTTAATTATTTTTAACTCCCTCGATGCATTTTATTTTTAAATCCCTAGTGCTTATAAGACAAATGCCTCGGTGCTTAAATATTTTGCTTCCCCGGTGATTTCATATTTTATTGCCTCGGTGCTTGCATATTTTACTGCCCTAGTGATTGACGTTAAGTGTACAACACCAATGATGTAGGTGTATGTACGCACCGATGTTTGTTCCTTATACAAACGTGTTGATTTGTAAACATCCACTAACACCTCCATCCACCTAGAGTTTTTTAGTTATAATCAACTTCCATTATAGTATCTGCAAAAACATTCACTATCGAAAACAAATGTTGTAGCAGAGTTTTTTTTGACAATTTTTTCCAATTTTATAACGTTATAAACCTCTTCTATAATCGTATTTTCCTTGTATTGAATCTAGGATTCAATGGCTAAAATAAGGGGATTAAAACACCAGGTTCTTTCACAACTCCTTAATTCAAGGGTGTAGCAGAAATCACATAGTGGAAATCAAAGCATCAAACAGAAGCACTAAAGTAAAGAATGAGGACATCGAGAATGAACTCCTTCATTATTATGAAAACCTCCTCTTGGAACCTGAGGCCAACCAAGAAGAGACTATCTCTAAAGTCACTCAAGCTATTCCAAGGCTAGTCCAATCAGAGAAATCACTCGCTCTACTTTGCCCAGTCTCCCTTGAAGAAGTGGAGGATATTGTAAAAAGTATGGCCTCAAGGAAATCCCTAAGCTCAGATGGTTTCATGGCATATTTTTTCCAGGCTAGTTGGTCGGTTCTAGGAAACAACATCTGGGAGGTGGTTGAATAATCTCTCTCTTCCAAAGGAATACTTCAAGTGTTCAATGCCACCTTCCTTACTCTGATCCCAAAGATCAAAGGAGAAATATTTGGATATAAGTTTCATCCTATTTATTTATGTAATTCCATTTATAAAATCATATCTAAGTTGGTAGCCTCTAGGATTAAAACAATCCTCCCGCTAATCATCTCTCATGAACATGGAGGTTTTGTTGAAGGAAGAAAAATTATTGATGGCATCATAGTAGATCATGAAATGTTACACTCCCTCAAAATATCCAAAAAAGCGGGTATGATGATGAAGCTAGACATGTCCAAATCTTACGATGGGATGAACTGGGACTTCCTCAAAAAAATATCTTAGATTTTGGTTTCGAAGAAGGATGGGTAACCTGGGTCATGAATCTGTATACTTTGTCTTTCTTATATATATTGTTAAATGTCTCCCCTACTAGAACCTTTAATGATTCCAGAGGCCTAATATAGGGAAATACCTTATCCCCCTTCCTATATATATTCTTGGCAGAAGGATTGGGCCAAATCCTTTCACAAGAAAAGAGTGAATGCTTGATAAAAGGGCTTCCCCTAATACAAGGGGAAGAGGCTCTATCACACATTCAACATGTAGATGACAATCTCCTAATGAGATCCCCAACAGTCAAATAAGTGAAGGGGTTTAAGTCAATTATTGACCTCTTCAACTCAACCTAGGGTACTGTTATAAACCAAGAAAATTCCCATCTCGTCTTTTTCAACACCCCCCCCAGCGTGCAAAGATATTTATCCATCCTTCTAGGATTTCAAATCTCATCCCTCCCTGCTAAATATTTAGAAGCTCCCCTTATTTCCAAAGTGCTCCACAACCCCTCCCGGGATCTCCTCTTGGATAAAATGGAAGAAAAACTATGAAGTTGAACCCACCACTCTTTGTCCCTTCCAGGATGAGTCCTCCTCTTAAATTCATTCCTCTCAAATCTCCCTGTATATAGCTTCTCAATCCTAGCAGCCCTGGAAAATATCCTTCAACAGATGAGGGCCATCCAAAGGAATATTCTTTGGGGAAGACCCTCTAAATATTCTAAGTGGACCTTGATCTCCTGGTGGATCCTTTATAGACCCAAATATCATGGGGGGTTGGGTATCATAGATCCCCTCTTAACTGGCTCCACATTGGCTATCAAACTATGGTGGCGCTGGATAAATTCTCCTTCAACCCTTTGGGCCAAATTATGGAAAGGAAAGTAATCTCCTCTCATCTGAACCCAAATCTTAATTCTAGAAGATAGAATCTGGTCGAGCTCGGTGATCTAGAATAATGCTTAGAAAAATTGACAGATGGTTCAATAGCATTATTTCTGGGAAGTCCATAATGGAGTCACGACCTAGTTTTGGAAATATGCTTGGGAACAACTTCCTATTTTGGGGGTCGAAGATAATTTTAGAGCCCTAAGAACCACTCTTGATAAAGCAGTATGAGAAAGGCTTCACTAATTCTGGAAAAACCTGCCCCTCTTTAGAATAGTCTCATGTGCTCCTGGAAGTCTCTGGAGGCATGGCCAATTCTTTGGACAGAAGAAAAAAAGGAGTCTCTCTCCAAAATTATTCAAGAGAGACAGGTCAAGTACAGAGAAGGGGAAGATACCATTCGACGGGGATTTCAAGGAAATGGATAATTCAATTTCAAAGCAACCTACCAAATATTGTAGGACTCAGGCCCTCTTCCCATCAGACCCATCTGGAGAAAAATATGGTATAAATATGTCTGGACCAAAATTTCAACCTTTTTATGGCTGGTAGCTAATAGAAGAATCCTAACTTGTGATCAAATCCTAAAAAAAGGGTTTTCTGGGCCTTCTAGGTGCATTATATGCTATGAGTCTGAAGAAACCCAAGATCATCTTTTACGCAATTGTAATTTCACTATGTAATTATGGGACTAAGAAGACACCATATTTTAAAGAAGAGACCTACAAAGAGACAATGTCATGAATAATATAGAACTATGGAAAGATAACCCCTTCAACAATAACCTCCTTAACAGAGCTTGGGAAATTTTCCCAGGTTTCCTTATGTGGAATGTATGGAAACAAAGGAACCAAAGAGTTTTTAAAGACAAAGCCCTTATGAAACATCAACTCTGGGAGATTATCAAGAGTAATATGAAAAAGTACATAGTAGCATCCCAGTGGATGGTTCAGGATATCCAAGTTCAAGAACCCAAAATGTCTATCTTCATCAATTGGAATATGGGTCCTTGCCTCAATCAGAAACCCAAGGTGAAAAAGATAAATAAATCTCGAATTAGAGATTTTTGGAGACCTCCTCATCAAGGATTTATCAAGTTAAAATTTGATGGGGATTCTAAAGGAAACCCAGGCCCAACAGGGGAGGGAAATGTATTCAAGAACCACAAAGGATAACCGCTCCTTTTATTTGCGACCAACCTGAGAGTTACTTCGAACAACGTAACCAAGTTGGTGGGCCTCAGGAGAGGCATCAATGTAGCAACAAAAACATGATTTTTGGCCCTAGAAGTCAAGGGAGATTCCATTTTTCTCATCAAAGGACTCCAACAACTCATGAACATGGCCAAAGTAGAGAGGATCTCTCAGAATTGGAGCCTAAGATATGGATTTTCAATCCTGAGATCCTTGGTAACGAACCTATCGGTCATCATCTTTGAGCTTATCAGAATAATCCAACATGGTGGTCGATTGCATGGCCAACATAGGTGTCACAATGCATGAGTATTTTCAGATCTGGAACCTAGGGGACCCACTGACAGGTGGAATAGAAGATAAGATCCACTGCAGCTTCCAAGATGACATGAAAGCATGGAGGATGGCCATAAAGAATACCAGTCTAGACACTTGGGAGAAAGGTCCCCATCATGAATTTTTAAAGGAGGATATTTGGCCCAGATCTATAGTGACAAGTGCAGTAGTTGATAGGATGACCCTCCACGTAGATGTCCTGCACCCCATGCTAGGAAGAGAAGAAAGGTGGCCTCTTGGAATCACTCACATAAATGAGGAGGCATTTATAGTGAAGGAAAACAATGAAAAAGATATTTTGGGTAAGGATGGGTTGACCTATGGTTATCCCCCATGCTGAAGCATACTACATAAGTCCAGACAAGCATAGCATGTTCACGCGAAAGGGAATTTCGGTTATCACAAGTATAAGTGGCCGCATGCTGCAAGAAATATTGGCGGCCCAGACGAGAAGGGATGATGCCTAATCACCCTCTCCTCCATCATAGATATTGGTGAGAAATTTCACCAATTACGAAACACAATCAAGGAGAACCAGAGAATTAGTTTCAATGATGAGGCCCACATCCATATATACAAGGCTCGTCAAAGCAGGCTCTCACTATTCTCTTTCTACTACTATCTCTGTTCGACAACACAGGTATTCCAATAGAGGACGAACACCTTCAGTATTTGTTCCTTCTATTTTTGGCTGTTCCTTCTGTTTTTTTTGGCTTCTCCCTGTCGGTGGGCTATCTAGGCTCGGATGCTGGCAGCTTGGCAATGTAAGACTGTTCCTCTTTGACTGTTTGGATTGTTTTGGTCCCTCCCTGTTAATGGGCATTCTGGGCTCTGAAACTGCTGGTAGCTTTGCATTATAAACAAATTTATACTTTTTATAAATGGGAGTAATTTTCTCTTGGAAAAAAAAAATAAAAAAAATTATATTAATATAAAAATAAATTTTATCTTAAATCAAATATTGATATACTTATTTTATTTTTAAATAATTTAATGTCTTCTTTATTCATATATTTTCTTTGTGTCCTCTACCATATAATAAAAAATAAAAATATGGAACAAAACCATAAAAAATTGCCTTGCCGTGACGTGAAGTACAGTACTAGTACTAATATTGAAATAGAAACGTTTGCAGTACACTACCTTGTGATATATATATATATCTTAAGGGAAAATGAAGTGGCAGCTTGCAAGTATTGAAATATATTAATGCATAACATATACAAATCACGTGAGGATATGTCACTGCCCTATATACACATGGGGCACATGCATGCAACAGAGCTAGCTTGAAAAATGGCCATGACAGTGGACGCTGGTTTGCAAGTACGCAAGGAATCATATTTACTTGTTGGATAGTGAGGATACGCACAACCTTGAGGCCTTTGGTGTTTTGAACAAAAATATCCTAAGTAAGTTACTCATTAAAGGGGCAGGGAAAGGAAATAACTAGAGAATTCTAGGGTAAACAACATTTACTCATTAAAGGGGTAGGGAAAGGTAATAATTAGAGAATTTCAAGGGTAATCAACATTTACCAAGCACATGCAAGTTTATAACATCAAATAATGTCATTACCTTTGCTTCAAGGCATGTGTAGTGTTTACCCACATGCCTCTGTTATTCTTATATGTTGTTGTATTTCATGTTTAGGTTCAGTTTTTTCACAAATTGACTTTATTTTTGTCTAAGACACCCAACTCTCTCTTGTTGTGTGTATCCTCACCATCCAACAATCAAACATCAAAGTAGTTTAAACGTTTTACACTTTGGCTCTTTTTTGGGGAGTTTTTTTCTTTAGTTTTGCTCGAAATCTGGTGAGAAAGTCTTGGATCTGCAAATTTGAGGGACTAAGTTTGTATAATCCAAGTGCCTCATAGGTTTTTCAACATACTGAATTCATTTATGCATTCAGAATTTCAATTTAAACAACAAAAAATCGTGATTTCAACCAAATTTTTGTCACCAAATTCCAGCAAAAAAAATCCAAAACATAGAACAGTTAAATAACGCTCTAAACATCTCCTTCCACATGAATATACTTTTATACGAATAGGCATATTCCCTTGCGTACTGTGCCCGCCCACGGTCATGACCATTTTTCAAGCTAGTTCTGTTGCATGCATGTTCCCCATGTGTATATATGGCAGTGACAGATCCTCACGTCTCTTTTCATATTAGTAAGCCGGAGTATCTGTTCTCCATTAATATATTTCAGTACTTGCAAGCTGGCACTTCATTTCTCCTTAAGATATATATCACAAGGTAGTGTAGTGCAAACGTTTCTATTTCAATATTAGTTCTATTACTGTACTTACGTCACGGCAGAGGCAATTTTTGAAGGGTTTTTGTTCCACATGAACGTGTTTTTTGTTTTATTTTTAAATTTGTTTATGTCAGAGGTTACAAAGAAAATAGAGAGATTAAAAAAACGAAAAATAAATATATCCATATTTGATTTAAGATAAAACTTATTCTTATGTCGATGTAAATTTATTCTAACTTTTGATATATTAAATATTGACAAAGATTAAAAGGTATTGATATGTAAATTTTGAGATGTTTAAAGATTTAGGGTTTATATGGAATTTTTTTATTATTAGATATATGGAGTTTGAACTAATGGAGGAGGAGGAGGTCAATACCATCCTAAAGTTAGGGTTGGTGTAAAATGATTTAGTGAAAGGAAGAGATGTCTTGGTTTCTTTGGATCTCTAAGGATATCTTTTGTGGTTGAATGGGTTATTGGTGATGGGGAGGAGTTGACTCATTGAGCATTCATTGAGTACTTTAGTAGGCCAAAACCCCACATCTCTAAGTAAAAGGGTGTATGCAAAATTGTTTGAAACTCATTAATAGGGAAACTGAGTACAGATCAGTCCAAAATACATTGGGACTTGGAACCATGGTATTTTGTATTTGTTCATAATATCTGACACTTACCTAGATCTGACATAACTATGGAAAACACATATATACTATATTTCGACAATATTTGTAGAGCTCGGCCATATCCACCGAAAGAAAACTATGAGTATGATTCAACATAATTCAAAAGATTGAGTAGGAAACTACCCATTCTAGATCCCAATCACATCTTCATCCAACCCTATGGAATTGGATGGGATGCCCTCCGGGGTAGAAGTTTGATCCTTAGTAGTAGTTGGAACATCATGGTATGTTATTTTTCCTGGAACCATTATCTCCACATTGAAGACAATCTTGTAGATTGCATTGAATTTCCTGTGAACCAGGTTCAAGTCTCTAATAATGGTTTGTTGTTACTACCCATTGTCCTCTGCGACTTGTGTTATGAAGGATTTATTAAGCCAATATAGTTCTATTATCTTGAAAACCTTTGTATCCCTTGATCTGGAGAAACCAATATTTGGAACCAGATCAAGAAATTCTACTTCCATATGAGAATTAGGGATCTCCTACCTCTTCTTCATGATGTTTAGCTCCATTTTATCCATTTCCTGCTCGATGCTTTCTGGGAACCGACGATGATAGTCCTCTATTGCCTTCTGCGCTTCAACCTACACCTTGGTGATCTATTGGGTCATTTTTATATGGTGATATGCCCTTGCTGGCTGCTTGGGCTTGCTACATTGACCTAGCTCCTGGAGCTCGTTACCACCCTCATCCCCTTCTATTTTTAGTATTGTATGTCAACTAGAGAAAGGGGCAAAGTGTAACTACTTGATGGATATAGTAACAAGATCACCACATTCAGTAAAGGGATCCCCTATATGGGAATGGAGCCTAATGATGCTCTACCAATATCGAATGTGGCTTTACTAGCCACCAAATTCTTTCCATGGGAAGTAACCCGAACCTAGAGATACCTAGAGGCCTTGGTTCCTTTGGTAAGTATCCATGTCAAGAAGATAAAGAGCCAGAAAGATAAGGTCCCAACTATGGGCACTAAGATTCTAGAAAATGCAAGCATTTGCAAAAATCTTCGCTTAAAAGATTTTAAAACAAAGACAAACAAGTGGATGAACCTTGGATTCATGTTGAAGTGCCATAAACTGAGAGCTAAGTACTAGAAGGTACCAATGATTAAGACACCATCCTTCCTCATAATCCCCAAGCTATGATTCTTCTTTGGAACTAGACAACTTGTGTGTTTAATGATATTGCAATTCACCTGATCTATCATAAACTTGTCTGAAGGGAAGAAACAAAGTGGAATGCTTGCACCATGATGAGGACTATATAGTTCTTACATTGCTATGGGACTTACAATAGGAATATGCCTTAGTGTGGCAGCACCCAACTAACACCCGAGCTCCTACTCATGCGGTCATGTTGTCACCCCATTCAGGGAAGCTTTGGATTTCTTTGTTGCAAATAATTTTTACATTTTTATCTTTTACAATGTTGAAGATAAGGAAGAAACCCTAAAATGGGGACCCTAGTTCTTCCATCACTTAGAGTTAGTGCTTAGCTCATGGTTTGATTCTTTTAACTTGAGCACAACTTTGAGAGACAAGATTTGCATCTTGCTACTATTATTGGGTTTGCTTCTCCATTACTACAATGATAAGGTTTTAAAAACAATCATGGACAAGATGGGCATATTTTAATACCATACCCCTAAAATCTATCCCTTGAAGGTGTGCCCCTACTTTTTTTGTGGGTGTATACTAAATGTTATTGGATTGGAAGGGTTGAACATAGAGGAATCACATCATAAGCAGATCAAGGTGGTCAAGCTTAGGATCGACTCCTCCATGATAAATTTTATGTCTGCATTGTCATAGCATATGGCAGAGGTAAAATCATTTTTGATGATGGAGCAAGTAGACTACAATACATTGTTTCTAGATCTCTTGATGAGTTTCCTTGGTATATTTCTCTTGAGTTTCCAAAAGACCCATTTTTCAACACCAATCACCCCATTCAAACTATACTCTGGTACTCAAAGGGTGGAGGCATCTTCTTCAATGAAGTTGGGAGGCAACCTTCAATGGGAGGAAATAAATGGTATTGATCTGGAATTGAAGGCGCTAGGGAATATCCCATGAAGGCGCTAGGGAATATCCCATCCTCTCCACCAAGCTCCAAGACACAGAGAAATAGGGCGAAGGGGAAACATGTGTGATTTTGATTGGTTGTAATGCTTGAAGCTAGTGTGCCTAGATTGTGTATTTTGGTTTTTGTGTTTTTGGCTTGCTACCTCTTGGTAGAGATTGCAGTTTCACTTTTTTGTGTCTCCTCGCGGCTCTTAGTAGTGCACTTGAGGGTGAAACCGATGTCATTTCTTGAGATGTTTTCCATGGCTATATGTAAGTTTTCGTTGGTTCTATTTTTACCTTTTAATGGATGAGTTATACACTCCCTTTATTTTCTTGGATGCCCCCCTTACCCCCCCAATGAGAGATTGAACTTTGACTTTGTAGATGGATTTTCAACCCAAATAGAGGTATAGGTTTTTATCGATGTAAGATGTACGCACATTGTGTATTTTTCTCCTTATTAAAAAATAGGACTTCTTTCTTTGTAAAAAAAAATTCCAAGGATGAAAAAAAAAACCTTAATTTACTAAGCCATGTGTTAATGAATTGAGTGCCATACCTTGAGAGTGTGATGCAGTGAGAGCATTAAATTTGCAAAATACTTGAAAATATGAAATATGTGCCAAGACTATGATCCTCTATGTATCATAGGTGTTGACATACTAATTGTTTGGGGTCATGGCTCAAAACTCAAATTTGTTAGATCATGGTTTGTGAGAAATATGACCATGGATTTGTTTCTCTTTCTTATCCCATCTTGACACTAGATTAATAAATTACTGAGCTCTATTTTATATGCAAAATATACCCTAGGAGGGAATTAAGTTTCAGTTTCATATCTTTGAAAACTCTCTCTCCAAGTTTTTCATACCATTCTCTGTGTTTAGTAACATATGTTGTGATATTGTTTCTATTACAACATTAATGTAATTGTTGCTAGTTGAAGATGGAACTTGAGAGTTAGATCATAATTTCTTGTATCAATATTATTTATAAAACCAAATTTCCAAACTCAATCAAACTTCAACCAATTGATTTACCCTTGACATTTCGGTAGCCATTGGGAATCAATGAAAATGAGAAGTTATGGTTTGTTGCAAATACTAAAATCGAATGGGAACTAGAAGGCACACCAAACAAAATAGGACCCATAGTACTGTGATGACTTAGGTTAAGGGTTAACTTCTGAAGAGTTTGTAATGCCCACTAATAATCCATGGAGGAAATTTCTTGAAAAGACAAATTTGCAAATAAAAAGTTGAAAGGCATGATACGTGCCAAGTAATTACATAGTACAAATACATATGTCAAGAAGATGGTGTTGCTTGTCACCCAATGGTTGTTTCACTCATTCTCTTCCTCTTCACTCTCTCATTCACTTGGGTGCCAACCCTATTCACCTATGCACATCTAACAACAATCACATATGTTGCCATGGTCTTACTTTACTGCATTGACAAGTAAACATCTCTTTCTCTTTGTTGATATTTAAATGAAATAAAACTGAAATATTTATTAATACATTATTTCTTCATTTATAATTAGTGGAAATAATGATTTTAAAGTTTAATACTTGAGAACAATTAATGTAGACCTACCTACTCAAATCTAATCTAACAATAGTGACATTTATTGTTGTGGCCTTACTTTGGTATTGGAAAACAACAACATTTTCTTATTTCTATACTTAAAACAACATGAAAATGGAATCATTTATAATATATTTATTAATACACTTTATGGTGAAATTAATGGATTTATTCACCTACTCACATCTAACAACAAATACATTCATTCTTATTTCTATACTTAAATAACATGAAAATAGAATCATTTATAATATATTTATTAATACACTTTATGTTGAAGTTAATGGATTTATTTACCTATTCACATTTAACAACAAAAACATTCATTATTGTTATTTATTAGTACGCTATTTCTACTAAGTAGAATTAATGGATTTATTCACCTACCTACTCACATCTACAGCAATAATATTCATGGTTATCTATTAATACACTATTTCTGCAGATAAAATTAATGCATTTATTCACTTACTCACATCTACAACAATAACATATAACATTCATAGTTATGGTGTTGAAAAACAAAAATACTCTTTTTCTTTCAAAAAATATATATTTTAAAAACATACTGGGAAAAAATATTTATTATAAATTGTAAGTGGAATTAATGATTTATTCACCTACTCACATCTATAACAATAACATTCATGGTTGTGGTGTTGAAAAACCAAAAAAAACTATTTTTCTTAAAAAAAACTACTTTTCTTTGAAAAAAAAAATATTTATTATAGATTGATTAAGATACCATTTTAGATTGATTAAAATACAATTTCTTGATGTGCTACCATACTTATGGCTTAAATTTTGATACATGAAAAACTGATGTAAATTTTACAATTGGATTTATATTTTCAACAAAGTGGTTTTGATTTTCATAAACAAATCCACTCAATAAAATTCTAAGTCAATTGTAAAACTTGGTATCATTGAATTCTCACACGAACTTTTCCTTTCTGTATGCAATATCTCTACATTTGATTCCCTCAGAGATTTACTTCAACATCTCTACATTTGATTCCCTCGGAGATTTACTTCACCTGCTTCATGCTAAACAGAGTTTCATCTGGTATCATTGAATTCTCACACGAACTTTTCCTTTCTGTATGCAATATCTCTACATTTGATTCCCTCGGAGATTTACTTCAATATCTCTACATTTGATTCCCTCAGAGATTTACTTCACCTGCTTCATGGTAAACAGAGTTTTTGTAAGGATGGAAATAGTTTTTATAAAGTATTTGATTCCCTTGCGGGTTTACTTCACCTGCTTCATGGTACAGTTGAGCTTCTTTAATGTTGGAAATAGACTTCACCTTCAGCTTTTAACACAAACAAATTATTAATCTTTAAATACAGAGCTAAATGATCAGTACTAAACTTGCAAGGGGAATATTTACACAGAACTCAAATTTGAATGAAAACATGGAATACTTTGTTCTTGATTCCAAATTCACTCAAATTTGACTGAAAACATGGAATCCTTGTTCTTGATTATGAAGTCTCCCATTCCACTTAATACCTCAAAAAAGACCTGCAATGTGGTAGATCAATCCAAAATCTGGCAAAAACAAGAAACATGCATTTTGCACGAACAGATTTTTTTACAAAAGAATCCAACAGTTCCCAAGTAGGAACAGTATGAAATTCAACAACCGTAGACATGACAAAGAAACCAAGGGCTAAATAGAAAATGCTATCACCCAACAGAATGAAAGTGTCGGTTGTCGGTATCAGTTTGTTGAAGAATTGAGGAGGAGATTGGAAGGCTTCGTGACAGCAGCGAGGATGTCGACATAAGAAATAATCCCCACCAGATTTTCATACTCTTCTTCCTCTTTCTCGTCTTTCTTATGCTCGGTCACCCAGACGTGCGTGGCGCGATGGGCCAGCATCTGTGTCA
>CBVK0101308284.1:0-10442 GCA_900067695.1 Picea abies | reverse complement strand
AGGCCTTTCCATTCAAGTTGAAAATGGCTATTCAAGCCTTTAAGTTTTCATAGTAGTCATGGAATTTGAAGTACTTCTTCAAGCCGAGTATCCAAACTTCTTCTTCTTCCCCCTTTTTAATCTCTCCATCTAAAGTGGTTGGTTTGTCTTTCTTAAACTTTTTAGGGTCATGGATCTTGAAATGTTTCCTCTTCTTTCTTCTCCTCTGGGAATGTGAACTAGTCTCATGACTAGAAAATTCCTTGAAGTTGTTAGTTTCCTCACTAGAGGATTCTTCTGTTGAATGTCTCTTAGCTCCATGTTGGGCCTTCTTTGAGGTGATCTTCCTTGTGTGGCCACTTTCATGACTATTCTTTCATATCTCAGGTGGACTTTGAGTTTTCTTAGTATGATGTCTGTCTTTGTATATCTGATAGGATTTGCAGTAGGACTGTGTTAATTTCAGTTTGTTTTTCCTATTCTTTTATCATCCTTTCATTGTCAACCTTGCAACTCTGTAGTTATTCCATGAGGATTCTTACAGTTTCAGCCAAATTTGGAGGGGTTTCCACCACCCTCCTCTCATCAGATTCTTCTTCTCTATTGTGGGAGGTTTCCTCCAACTCATGGTGTGTCACCATCCTTTACATTGTAGTTTTCCTTCTGTCCATTGACTGCTTGAGTGTTGATAAAACATTCTCTGTTAGTTTATGAACAACACATACAACTTGTAAGGTGAAGTCAAATTCTTTATTTCGAACATTAGTAACATACAATTCATATTTTAAAAACATATAAAAACAATAGAAAGTTTCATTCCTTTCTTCAGTGGGTGGTTTAGATATGCTTCTTATAAATGGGGTATGATAGGGTGTTACCTCTTAAAAGTTTTCTAATAAGATAAATTGTTCATGAACCCAAGCAGGCCAAGTGTTGTTGTTCGTTCTAATACCACTTTGTAACACACCCAACCCCTAAGTACCCTTTTTAGGGAAGGGGCATAAAAATTTCACTTTCGTTAATCATCTTGAATCCTCTTCCCGAGATTTCCATCCTCTTCTGCTCATCAAGAGTTTTCTAACAACTACTATCATGCTCAAATTCAAGCTATGGATTGGGAGTTACGCCCTCCCAAATTTCTTCAGGAATTATTGTCCAAGGGCCATGTGGTGCCCACGTAGGTTCATATCATTCGTAACATCCCAAGTTCCCCGAAGTCTCGTAGTTTCCCAACGCTCCTATATCTATGGTGGAAATTCATCCACCATTAAATCCAATTGCAGAACTTATTCCTTGTTTAACACATAGGCTTAATGGATTTCGACGTTCGATGCTTTGGCACTGAATGTCCATTTCTCTAATTGCATATCCTCCGGAGTCCAAAAACCCCAAAGTCCTACCGCGTGGTTTCGTCCTTCGACCTTTTCAACTTATTTGATACACCACCCCCAAACCTCTGGAGTTCCAAATCCTGAGACTCCCAAAGGGTCCACACTTACATGTGGTGGTGTGTTAAATGCAAAGGCAGGGTAGGTAAGTCCGGGCCTTCGTCTGATTTACCCCAACGTTCCAACATTCCATGTTCCTCGAAGTCCCGAACTCTCGTTGTTCTAGGTACTCGACCGACTTTTAGGCCAAGTGAGCATGTGCCAAGGGGATGACACATGGAAAAGGGAAGATATGACATGTGGCCCCATCAATGGGTGAAATATGTCACATTCTAATGGGATTATAAGACCTGTAAGAAGTACGAATCAAGGAAACACATCGAATGTCGATCATGGGTCCACATCACCCTAGGTGACGTTAGCGTGCCCTGTCACTCGGAATTGACAGCCTCCAGAATTTTCTAGCTTCTCCTACCTACGAAATCTCTCGGAGCTCCGAAGTCTGAACTCTTGCCAACTGCCTCCCATACCCCTTATATCCCACGGTTGATATGGGTCCACATAGATCCATAGATCTATGGCCTTCGTTGCTTTGCAAATTCGACGCTCAAGGGGTCTATTGTGTAACTTCCTCTTTAGTCCCAGAGTGGTCAGTGTCGGGATGATCATGTTCTAGATCCAATGGTCAGGAGGGATCCCGATGCATCCTCGGATCGACGGTCCTTGTCGCTTTGTGACTTCGGTGTTTAGGGGTTCTACTCGTTTAACACTCCCTTTCTCTCGGAGTGGTCAACATCGCACTGATCACGACGTAGATCCAACAATCATGGGAGATCTAGAAGCGTCCCCAGATCTACGATTCTCATCACTTCGCAATTTCGGCATTCAGGGTTCCACCCTCTTAACACTCCTTTTCACCTGGAGTGGTCAACATCAAACTGACCACGATGGAAATCCAATGGTCAGGGAATATCTTAAATTTCCTCGGATCTACGGTTCTCATCACTTTGCAACCAAGAAGTATGCCAAGGATTAACGATGGGGCAGATTCCATGATCGCAGATAAGGAAACTGTTGGATGTCAGTCAACCTCGTTGGTAACTGCACCAGAAGGTTTCCTTCGATTGGTTTCGAAGGTTGTAAAGTTATAGCATCCCAGAGCTCCGGTTTCGAAGGTTGTAAAGTTATAGCATCCCAGAGCTCCGAACTCCCAGAGTTTCGAAGACAAAATAGCTTAGCTCCTTTCATACCTAGAGAGGGGTTCCAAGGACCTAGTCATATGGATCCTATGACGAGTCTCGGGGCTGAACGCTCAACTCTTAGTAGTTATTTTGTTAGGGTCGTGGACATGAACCCTAGGTCACATTGACGAAGGGTTTGAAGGAGGGGCCCTCCTTCCACAGAGCTTGAACTTAGTGACCAACGAAGGTGAATTTGAGGGGATGACATGACTGAGGTGTTCCAGCGAAGTCTTCTCCGACTCTTACATTACAAAATCATTCCTTGGGAAAATTTCCCTTAAGTATTTTCCAACTAGTACATAAATCGTAAACTTATTTGGAGACCCATGTCTAGTCGTTCTCCTGCTGCTAGGTAGAGGAAAATAAAAACCATTCAAATGAAAGGATCTACAAAAGAACAATAATCATTTTTAATAAAAATCAAACATTGCAAATTTTAGCCATAGACACAAACATTCAACCATCATTTCAATTCTAATACACATAGTGTAAGAATACTTATCAATAAATACGATAGTGAAGCAACCACTGAGAGGGGTGCACGTTTCCACCCAACCATAGGAACAACAACTCGTGGATGGATTTACTGCTGGCCACCCCCTAGCTAGATCATGATTCCTTGAGAGAGAATCATCCTTCTTGTTCAATGATAGTCAAGGACGAAGGCCACTCTCCTCCTCCATAGGAACTTGGCAATTGGTTTTCTTTTCACCAAGCAAGGGGGCCTGGAACAAGTGCTTCCTCATTCACTTGTCTTCTTGCAGCCCCGTTTATCATATTTGACTGAAAACGCTGCCAACAACTTCTTGCACCCAGAGCAAGATTTTTATTTAGTTCTCCTCAAAACACCGAGAGTTGCACTTGCTCTTTTTTCATTCAGGAAGAATGGTCTCTCAAATCATCTCTTCACCCTCTTCTCTTCCCACAAATTCCCTTCTTTTATTTCCTTCCACAACAAGATTGTGTGGGTCTGAATCCCCAGTTCGTGGTCAAGTCAGGAAGTCTTTCAAATGGGTACTCTTCCCATCTCCTCATTAACTCTTGAGTTGGGCTTCCCAACTACCAGTTTGACTAGTAATTTATTTATGGGTCAAAGGAATGTTTTGGGTCTAAGTAATTTAAATCCAATAAGGTACTGGTCTGGTGGGGGTTATTTCAACCATTGTTGGTTCCCCTCACCATATCTCTCATAACATCATGATCTATCTTGGAAAACCCCTTCAACTGTTATGCAACACTATCCATTTTATTTAATAACAGGAAATACATATATATCTACATTACCTTTTATAATAAAAAGGTCTGTTAGTACCAATGTCCATGCATTTTCAGTCTACTCATAGTCTTTTGGCAAGTTATAGTTATATTTACAAGCTGGGGGAAACAAAGGTATTACATAAACATAACTGATATCTTTGTTCCCTCATTATCACAAAGAAGATAAATACAAACGTTGGTAAATGAAAGGTCACGGGGGAAGGAAGAAGGCCAAAAGTCATATTGAGCTTCAAATAAATACTAGAATTGTATCCAAAGAAAGGGGGATTTTTGGCTCTTCAAGCATTGTACATATTTGAACTATTTTGGGAATACATTGTTAAATAAAATTGAGAAGACATTCCTTGGAGCTTTGATGTGCTATTGTTGAAACTATTAATATTGAGAATCCCTCAGGGCCAGGTTTTGATAGAGAGAAAAAATTGTACGTGTTGTTGTTTTTCTACAACTATTTCAAGTGAAATGTATGCTTTTCACATGGGATGTAAGGACATATTTTCCAATAGACTTCTCTGATGCAATATATGTTCCTTTCGCGATACTATTATTCTTTCTTATATTATACGTCTTGAGCATATGAGTTTTTGATGTATGCATAGATATGATTTATACTTTTTTGGTTATGTATGTGTATACATGTGTTTCTAACTTTTCACCTTCATGACAACTATCTGAGTGGGGTCTTAAGTAGATTTTGGTTTCATTACAACTCATTCAATTACGCTAATTCACTCCTAGCTAGGATATGATAGATTAGAATTAGATTATATCTCTTTCATGCATCTACATATTCTGCATTTACATCTTTCGTTTGCATAATTATCCATTATTCACCTTCATCGGTGGATCGGGCCACAACCGGTAAAACCAAAACCAGAAATGAATGTTGGGTTAGAATCTAGATCAGTTCCCTATTCCAAATGGTGAGAGGTATGATTGAGACTTCTTATCGGGGGTAACCCATGTTGTTGACAAAGGGCGATTTTGCTTGTGTCAACACACTCATAACTAACTAATGTTATAATGGTTGATTTTATTTATTTTTACACAAAGACGTTCTTAACAAGTGTGCCCTTATAAATGCATACACATTTTTAATGCACACTCATTGTTTTAAATTTAAAAATAATGTGATACATTATTTTCCACACAACAATGGATTCCATGGAGCTTGGCGCAGGAGGATATATTTAAATAAGAATGTGTACACATTCCTGAAGCATGCACACATTCCTAAAAGAATAGTAGACATGCATTCCCATTGAAATGAAAATGGGAAGCAACTTTGTGCACCCACTCTCATCCATAGGTGATCCATACCTATAAAAAAATTAACACTCAATGTTGTAGGGAAACCGTGAATCCCCAAAGGCATCTCTAGTTGACAATGGTACTTCTCCCATCACTCCACTTAGATTCCACTCCAAGCTCTCTTGCACAGTTTTTTCTACAAGGTCAACTGGTGTCTCCTCTTTAGGCATGCATTTCACTACATGTTGTATATTCTCCATTGTCTCCACCTTAATATGGATATATCCCTCAACCTCTATTCCCAAATCATTTCTTATTGATGTCTCTCATCACCCCATTAACTCCACTCTTTAGGGTGCTTTGATTTAATGTTCTCTACCTCTATTGTCTTTTGATGCCAAGTTCTGTTGATTTTACCACTTCAACCCAACACCCAACAATTAGCTCAAAATAAAATCACTTTATCTACTAAAAGAACAACTAAGTAATCAACTAAACATGCAACAAAATAATAAACTAGGAAACCAAAAATCTCACACACAAGACACCAATATTTTCGGGTATAAACCCCTGGAAAAAACATGGAGGGAAAACCAGTTCCAAGATGCTTTTATTAAGGTCAAATCGGGGCTCTCGTATCAGGTAAAATGGCCCACTAAGAGAATATACATTGTAGACAAACCTGGCAATGTCTGTGTTTCTATACGACCATGTACCAACATGCTTCCCAAGGTGTACACGCCTTTCCTTCAAAGAACCTATGTACATATGTGACTGTCTCCACTGAAACTCAATACATGTACATAAATACTATACAAACACTTATGTACGACACTACTTTGGTTTTTGGCTTCAATCAACTGAAACCCGCCTGTGGATGCCTCTTATCTCTCTTATGCTTGAACTGTATGATCTCTAGATGAAATTCCTTCTCCACCTATCCAATATATTGAATCACAGTCCTTAGTGATCCAACCCTCTCTACATCAATACTTGGATAAAATCTCTTCACCCAACCGGTGAGATCTCCTCACTCTTGTGTAAGAAAAAGTCCTTCTTTGCTTCTACACTCCTCACACTAGAAAAATAACTCATTTTATATATTCAACCTTGATCTCTCATCAAGGTAATTGATCTCGACATCTCACCAAAGATCCCACAAAGATTCCAACCTTGGCATCTCACCAAAGGTGCCCACCTTGGTCTCTCACCAAGGGTCTCTTGATCTCTCCAAGAGTTCTCGATCTTGGCATCTCACCAAAGATCCTCACTTTGGTCTCTCACCAAGGCACTCTGTGTCGACTCTCTCAACAAAAGTGTCTTCCTCCTTCACCCTAGCCTTGTTTTTATAATCGTGAGTTATCATCTAAACCTAATATCGAAAGTGCTAGACGATTGAGATTACTTCTCACACCCACTTAAGATTTACATGCTAATTACTTTTAGCACTTTCCTTAAATAACTCACTTACTAATAAAAACACTTTTAATTTAATTATTCCTTTAACTAAAGTAAACTCAAGGATAGAAGGCTTTTGACGATTTCCACATGCTAGACACATGCCAATGCAGAAGTACATGTCTGATGCTACCACTCACATAAACAAGTTCTTGGTAATTTCTTCAGAGCTTCTAATGAAAATTGATATATGTCCTCAATGAGCACCTCTTCCCACTCATATTCATTCTCAGAAACCATTCTTTTTGGTTTCCTACCATATTGAGTATTATTTAAGGATTTGAATCTACTGAAAACATATTTTACATTTATCTTCTCACCTTGTCATCATCACCGCTAATCTGTGGGATTCTCCTTAAAACCATAATACATTCTTTGTGATCTTCTTCTTACAATCCTTTCTTGCATACTTCTCAACACCACCTTTTTACAATCTCTCACAACACCTTCCCACAAATCTTCTCTCTATTGGAGTTGTCTACACCTTTATTCATCTTTCCACAATTCCTCTGTTTATGTAATTATTCTTCATTCTTTAGGTCTTATCCTAATAATAGAAATTATTTTCCACCAATGTGTTAGACTTCTTCCTTCATAAATCTTCTGCACCAACAAATAAAAACAATTCTCCCCAAATTTCTTTTACAAAGGAACTACTTCCTCTCCAATATTCTCCCTAGTATTCCTTTACTAGAATTGTCCTCGCCAACAATGTATGTACAACTTGCTCTGATGCCAAATGATCATGCAAACCAAGGTCTTCATATCGAAGCACATGCAACAAACAACAACAATATGCAACTGCGATTTAAATTTAACACAATAAATACACATCATGACAATTGTGTTGTCTTTATTAAAATCACAAAGGGTTTAAAAAACCTCTAGAAACTTGTTACAAAAATCAATAGGAAAATCTTGGACTCTACATTTTAACCCACACTTTTAAGTGGCCAAGATCCTTTAACATAAGCTATAGCATTGAGATGCCAAAAGTCCCAATTACATGAAACTCCCAATATTTAAACTATGTGGTTATGGTTGTTTGGTTTGAATTTTTTTCATTTCTTAGATAACTCAAACATTTATTTGATTTTTCTCACTTACACATAGCTAAAAATCACCTCTCTAGCTTTGAGATGCAACTTCTTTTATGTGGTTTGAAAAGTTAAAATTGAAAAAAAAATAACATGTAAAATAAGATTTAGATATAATATTTGAGTTGTATTTCAAACATACTAGATTTACTAGATTAAGGGTTCAAAATGACCCTTAAACTCAATATTTTTAATGAAAATTTAAAGATAGATAAAGAATAATTTCCTTAAAACATATACAAATTTTAAAACCAAAATAAAAAAATTGAAGCCATGTTCAACTAAACACTTTATCATTAATCTCACGGCTTCAATTTACAACTTGGATGCAACCCTTAAACTCAAAATAAAAAATTGTGAATAGTGAGTAGATAGAGGAATACATCATATACATATGCAATTTTTGTTTAAAGTCAAATTCATCTCTACACTTCATTTTCTTCCCTCATCCCTAACTCATCCTTTCCCTTCCATTTTTTAAGAGATAAACTCATCCCTACCCTTTATTCTCTTCCCATGGCAATTGGTTAGTTATTTTTTTTTTAATAGTGTAGGCTTCACCTTTTAACCCTTACATCTCGCATATATACACTTTATGCCTTTTGATATATATACACTTTATGGATTTTGACATATATCAAAATATAACTCTTTGAATAATATGGAGGGCATGTGCACTTGGGATATTAATTATTTGAATACAATGAAAAACAAATGCCAATATCGAGATGGCATTATAATGTTAAGAAACAAGAGATGAATTACAGATATTATGAAGGCTTTGAGAAGTCTACATGGTGACATAACTTTACCCATGATGCACCAAATTTGCAACAACATCAATTTGCGTTTTTAGAGGTCTACATGACGTAGGTACGTTGGGTCCCGCCCATGTGCAAAATAAGGTTGGTAAATTGGAGAACCTACTAGTAGCTATTGATTTTGAAAGGTTAATGTTGTTTAATTTCATAGCAAATTGTTTTTTGGAATTGTTGAAATTTAATTACAATTTTTATAAAAAAATGACAGTTTAGCAACTTTTTTTAGAATTGTTGAAATTTAGTTATATTTTTTATTGCATTTAGTTACATTTTTTATTAACAACTTTGTTGAAATTTAATTACATTTTTTATTAAATTGTTGAAATTTAGTTACTTTGTCCAATACATAATAAGATTTTTATAAGTATAAATAGAAAAATGTAAACTAAGAGTTGACTAAAACCATATTTTTTTAATTTTATTTTTAGTTTTATCAAAATTTAAAATAACAATATTATAAATGCAATTTTAATAATCAATAAATATTATTAAAAGTTTTAAAGGTTTTTAAATATTGGGACATGTTTGGCAATCAAACCAAATTTATTGACATCCACATCTTCCTCACGCGGTTTGCTTTCTGATATTCCCACTCGTGATCAACGCGTGCAAATGAGTCGCGTCTGTTATAAATTTACCTTCAGTTTCCCGAGCTTAGCAATCCCGACACGAAATACTCGCTAATCCCATCTTTGAAAACTCTGCATCAACATTCCAAGTCGATTGACAAATCGAATCAACGAGGGGGCAGCCATTACCCAAAAAGCTTCGAATTCTTCTGTATTGACACAGACAAATATCATGGGTACCAAGTGCAGCTGTAGCTGCTTCGGCTCTGCCATGGATGCTGAGGCTAGCAAAGTTATATCTAAGGCGGAATCTGTATGGCCGAGGTTCAACAGGCGTTTAAAACAGAAAAGCAAAAAATCATGGGTACCAAGTGCAGCTGTAGCTGCTTCGGCTCTGCCATGGATGCTGAGGCTAGCAAAGTTATATCTAAGTCGGAATCTGTATGGCCGAGGTTCAACAGGCGTTTAAAACAGAAAAGCAAAAACCAGTCTTCCGAGCCTGCTGCTTTCTTAAATTACGCTGTCGAGATTTCTCCTGCTTACCTTATCAGCGGGGAATCGAAGGAATTGGTGACGATTGTCTCGATTTCCCGTGACGCAGAATTCGTTCCTGTAATTCTCTCCCCTGTCGGGAAAGCAATATCTGATGAGCGGCAGCCAACCAAGAAGAAGAAGCAACTGCTATTCGATGCAGCAAAGATTAAGGTCAAGTCACGCGATGCCAAGAATTCTGTGAAATCACCCAAATCAGAAGTTTGTATTGAAGAAGAAGATCGGAAAAAGTCGGATCGCCGGTCGTGGGTTCGAGTCGCAAAGGCTTTTCGTGTTTTAAAGGTAAGGCTTCGATTTTTAGCATATATAGTGTTGGATATATTAAATTGGGAGGAATGTGTGACTGACGTTGTCCCTCTTCTATTTTTGTTTGCCAGTCGCCTGCATTTCACGGAAATGGACCGAAGGTTTCACAAAACCCTATCCGAAAAAGTCATGCAAAAGAAACCGAAACGCCAGTGATCGAGCAGCCCAAAGCACAAGAGATCCGGCAGAAAAAGGAAGTGGCAGACTCGATCCCGGGACCAATCGAGCATCTATCTAAATCTAGTCGCAACTCCGCGGCAGTGGATTGTAAGAGCAGCAAGCTATGGAAATTTATTAATTTTCACAGAAAGGTCAGTTTTCAAGCTAGCAAACGTCAGGGGATCAAATCCGCTACCCTCTCAGTCCCAGGCATGAATAGTACTACACCTAATTTCCAGCCTAAGAAGATTAATATGTCTGCAGAAAGAAAGGGAACCAGTACAGGGGACGCCACAAGCGAAGGTGAAGGATACAGTATGGCTATAAATTTATCGATTTTGAT
>CBVK0101308275.1:0-10728 GCA_900067695.1 Picea abies | reverse complement strand
ACCTCGGGTGAGACTTCATCTGCTTCGCAGGTGTTGCCAAAAGGGTTGGTAGTTAGGGTTTTGTTGGTGCGTTGTTGAAGCGTTGAACCCTGGGTCTGCCCTTGTGCCAACAGTGTCGCTGATTTTTTGCCTACTTATATCAGCATGTGGTCATGTATTGTGTCTTTCTTTTCTGAATAAATGGTTGTCCATAATTGTTATTCCTGGGTTAAAATTTGAATGTCAAATCCTTCACATGTCGAGCCTTTGTGTCTACCATTAGAGTGAGCCTAGATGGGGGTCCCGTTTTGTCATTGTTCTAGAAAGCATTGAGCCTTTAGGATGGGTAGTTTGAGGAGACATAGGAGAGTCTTGAGTCATCTTATGTCTTGTCTCCTCATCTCTTATAATTGAGTCTTCTGCTTTGAGTCAATCATCCCCCCTCATCCAGCAATAGGGATATGATACCAGTTTCGTTCATCTTGATTTTCTTGAGTTATCACTCCACTCTGAGGGAAGACAGACATCATTGCTCCTATTTTCAGCAAGTCATCCTGTATCGACTTTGACACATCATCTATGGGTGACCCAGAAGTAGAGCACCTTGGTAGTCGTTAGCCTCATTGGCAGTTATCTCGCATCCGAGAAGGATGAGCATCATTAGGCCTTGATTGGATGAAACTGGTCATTGTTCAACTTCAAAACATCTTTCATAGTGACAGGTTGTGCTCGTACCTTAAGACCCATTGTCATTATTGGTGGTGTTCCTTCGCAATTGACAAGTGTTTACATTATTGGCATTTGATTAAGTGACTCTCTCCCTTGTGTCAACACCATGACCATGAAGTAAACCCCATGCCACTTCATTCACTTATACTTACACTTTGAAGGGTTTCTCGGGAACTACTCCTCTACTTGGGTATTGGCACACCTAATAGGGTCTTATGATGGTCCTCCCATACCTAAACTTGGCAAATTGCATAAGTTCTTAAGCTAGTGTGAAGTTTGAAGAAGATACCTAAGTGAATTGCTTACGTGGCTTCTGTATTAAGTGGTGACTTACTTTGTATGATCCTAATGACTATTGTATCTTATAATGGTTGATCTCACCTGACTTTGTTGACCTTGTTTGATCTTGACACACCCTTCACATGGTCCTATGGAGGACATTTTTGTGATGATTCCCAAGACGTTGTGCACTATTTGGAGGACATTGGGCCCTTGATGCAGAGCGTTGAGTCCTGTGATGATTTGACTTGCCCTAGACCTTGGAGATGTGTATAAGAGACAGGAATATTACAGATATATCCAGATGATCCATCGAGAAGGCAAGAAGCCCACGGACTGGACAGTGAGCATATTAGGGTTTGATTGGATGACGTTGCACTTGGAGATGATTGTACACCTCTTTGGAGAGGTTGTTGAGCCTTCCTCCCTCATGACGTCGTACCCTAGCCCTTGGACATTGCACTTATGGTGATGACAACATGATTTGATGCTTGTTGAACCGACCTAGCATGATGGCATCCTTTTCATGATGAGTTCACACTTGATGATGATGCTAAGACCGGAAGAGCGTCGTGTAGGGAAAGAGTGTAAATCTATTAGGGTTTGATTGGATGACGTTGCACTTGGAGATGATTGTACACCTCTTTGGAGAGGTTGTTGAGCCTTCCTCCCTCATGACGTCGTACCCTAGCCCTTGGACATTGCACTTATGGTGATGACAACATGATTTGATGCTTGTTGAACCGACCTAGCATGATGGCATCCTTTTCATGATGAGTTCACACTTGATGATGATGAAAAATGACCTTTGGACAAGGAGATGTGACCCTTGACGATGCTTTTCACCCTTTGATGGAGAGACATGGCTTTTGGAGGCTCCTTTACCCTTCTAGAGGATGATGTCGCCTTCTTTTGAGGCTCACACATGTCACTTTTGAGGGGATGTTTTGATGTATTATTGTTTTATCTTTATGTTGGAGGCTATTTTGGGGGTTGACCTTGACCTATCCACCTTTTATCATGGATATTTTACATTTTTGGGGTGTTTTGAGGGCTAAAGCGCTAGGGTTACCTCATATAAGAAGGCTAGTGCTTCCCTCTTGTAAATCATAACTCACATTTCTGGAGAATCACTTCTATAGTCTTCTTTTACTCTCTTCTCATTATGGAGTTCTTGTGCGCACCTCTTGGAGAGTGATATTGTGAATGTTTTTTTTTATTTTGGTGGATGATTCATGATTTAGGGTTTCTTCATGCATAACGACTTGGTATAGTAAGTGTTCTTTCCAATAATTTATGTTTATTCATGGTATTTTAAGTAGATTCTCTATCAAATTGTTGATAAGTTGCATGTTATCTTGTTTCCCTTGGATAATTTTGTTTGAAACCCTAAGAAGGATTGTAATTGTGCATCCCCTTTCTTGTTACCATTCATCTTAAGCTTGTTGAAGCATATAAGGCCAAATTTAGGGATTGTGATTATAAATCCCCCTAAGGTTGTCTTTATTGGTTAAATTCTAGGGCTTGCGATTATACATTCCCCTAGGGGTTTGACCTATTTTCCACCTTGATCTTTTGTTAAAAGTCCTAGAAGACATACGACGACATTAGGAATTGTGATTGTACATCCCCCTAATCTTGTTTTCCTAAAGAATTAAACCTAGGGATTGTGATTGTACATCCGCCTAGGATTTACCCCTTGAGTTTTCTTTGCCTTTTAATCTCCTTGAAGTTGTTGCTTTGACTCTATATACCCAAGGATTTGAGAAGGCACTAGTCTCTCTCTTGTTGCAAGTTGCCTAAAACCCTAGTTTTAGCTTCCTCTCTCTCCCAATGACTTGTGTTAGCTTAGGACTTTGCATTGCATCCTCATTGTCATCATCCCTAGCCTAACGTCTTGCATTTATTGTTTAGGATCATTAACTAACACCATTATTGCTGCATTTATTGTTTAGGATCATTAACTAACACCATTATTGCTGCATTTATTGCATTTTCAGCCATTAGGGTCTATCATCTTGGATCTATTTAACATAGTTTAATGATCTTTCTTTCAAGCAATCATTAGCTTATGGTTTGTTAGTCTTTGATACTATATTTGGCATCTCTTCCATTGCATATTGCTAATTTAGGACTGCTTACTTATTGCTGTTATAAACTTGTTACATGCTGAAGTATATTATCTTTAAATCAAGTTTCATTGCAGCCTTTCTTTTCTTTTGATAGCTAGTGTTTCGGGGTATTTAATTTACTTTTCTAGTTTAGTAAACATCATCGATTGTCTTAACAACACCCCTCACACACGCACAATCAACTTTCTTTGTCTACTTCATCTTAACCTTGCCCTTAACCTTGACCTAGCTAATCAAGCAACCAAGATAGGGGGCTGTAGACTTGCCTTTAGCTTGCTATAGGATCCCTTGAGGTTTCTATAGAAGCCTCCCTTGTGTTGGATCCCAATCCTTCACCAAAACAAGGGAAGTACTTGCTTAGGTGATAGTGGAAAATACTTCCATATGTTATGCTAGTCAAGCACCTTGTGAAGGCTTTGCACAAGTGCTATATTGGTTAATAACAGGAAGGATATTTCATTTCTCAGGTTTATATTTCATCTCCACATTGAATAGGGATTCCCCCTTGAGGCTAGGAAGCACTAGCTCAAAGTGCAGAGGGATTGTGCGAGGTGATAGCGGTACCTTCCCTAATTACCTTTTTAGCCCTTCAAGTTTAAAGCATTAACTCTTCTAGAGTTTCTATATTTGGAAGCAATTTGATGTCTCCTGGGGTGCTTTTTAGTTGAAGCCCATATCTCCAAACCTTGTACTCGCAGCTTTGGAATAAAGGTAACATCTTGTTTGGCAGTTAGATTTCAATTGTTGGATGTGTTTTCTCACCCTTTTAGCCCTTCCAGTTTCAAGAATTAACTCTTCTAGAGTATCTATATTTGGAAGCAATTTGACGTCTCCTGGGGTGCTTTGTAGTTGAAGCCAGTTTCTCCAAACCTCGTACTTGCAGCCTTGGAATAAAGGTAACATCTTGTTTGGCAGTCAGATTTCAATTGTTGGATGTGTTTTCTCACTTTAATTAAATATTCTGAATCAGTTAATATCAAGAACTACTCTCTCTTAATTGCTTTTCTGACTTCATAACCCGTAGAATTCAAGGCACTATGGTCATGACTCATAATTGATAATTTCCAGATTTAAAGCTTGCTGTTTTTTCGATATTTTACCACAAATCTGCACTTTTAGGGGCAGATTTGAGGTGTTCTAACAGTAGATTTGCACAGTTCCCAAGACATAATTTTATTACCCAATGCAAATCTGCGTTTTTTCTTGCTGTTCCAATTGATTTAATGCAGATTTCAGCTCTGATTTTATATAACAGAAAGCATATCTCACAGTTTGGAAGTGTTTTTGGTCTCTCCCAAGTTCACACTCCTTCTCCAGATTGCATAGGGATTCCCCCTTGAGGTTAGCAACCACTAACTCAAAGTACAGAGACACTATATGAGGTGAGAGTGTACTTTTTCTAGTTACCTTCTAACTCTTCCAGTTTCAAACTCTTCCAAAGTCCATATTTGGAGATAGACAGTTTTGAATGCTAACAGGAAGGAACGACTTTGGCCTCTCCACATCCAGAGTGATAGATCTAGAATTCCTCACTTTGAATCCACCCAAATGCCCTCACCCACCAGAACACGGAGAGAATCGTGCAGGAAGGAATAATATGCACATAAGGAAGCCCCACAACACACAAATAGAGGAAAAATGCATGGGTAAGGAGCCCCACGACACACCAGAGTCACACCGCAACCACGACACTATAGAAACCCGTGATTTTGAGGGGGAATACCACACCACAACCACTATGAAAGCTTAAATGAAACCCCTCAAGGCCATGGCAACTGGCCACCATCCACATCAGTCGCAGCCCGTATTCTTTACCACTTCCCTCTCTCCAAAAATATTGCAGTAATAGGTTAGCAAATCTGCAGTATTGTTGCTAGTGAAGATAGTATCATGACTGCAAGAAAAATGGCAGAAAATCGACAAAAAACTCACGCAGTAGTTGTTACCTGTGTTGGTGATCTTAAAATAGTAGGAGAAAGCATCAGTGAGCTACAAATCATTTGAGAAACCTGAAAAGTTGCTTGAATATGAGAATTCAAGGAGAATTCTAGATGGGAGGACCTCTAATGAAGCAAGAATTGCAAACTATAAAAAGCCCTAATTGCAGGCTCTGATACCAATTGATATACGCATAATTAGACATCGATGCAAATATACACACCCAAGAAAGGAAGAATGCAAGTACAAAAAATATTGCTGCAATTGTACTTGTACATTCTATGTTGTATTAGGGATATATACAAGTACAAAATTGGGGGAGAGTGATTATCTTTAACCAAGCCTCCTAGATATAAAATACAAAGTTAAGTGAGTGATCATTTTTTACCAAGTCACATATGAAATGTTTTGCAATGAGGTAGGTGAGATGCAAAATACAAAGATAATACAAAATATCTGGACAAAGTCCACTTGGAACTAAGACCAAGTCTTGTCATTGGAAGTCCTATAATTTCTCATTTTAGATTGCATAACAATTTTATTTACACTAGTACTCTTTTACATTTCACCCCAAGTGCCAAACGATCTCCTCTAACAAAATTGCAAGTTGTTATCGTAATTGAGATTGTTGAAAAGTAATCAATAGACTTATGCTTCAATAGGCGAATCTCATTATGCCATTTCATAAAACCTTTCTATTTTGTCCTAAACAAACATAAAAAGAGGATCTTTTTACATCAAGAATAAACCATGAAGGACAAAAATTTCTCCTATAAAAGGATAGCATCACAATCCACAACATGTCTATGAAGCAATGAAATGTGCTTGTTTTAACCAAGTTAGCAACAATTTGACTCTCGGAGAGAAATAAGAAGGATTATGAAGCTTTGTTATCCAAATTCAAATCAGAGGCCTTCCAAGGAGGGAAATACACCCAAATGGGAAAGAATTCAAACCTCAAGGAAGCATTTACTAAGACAATTGCCTAATCATGCACTTAATAAGGATAGGAAGTGTAAAAAAAATCATTGAACCCAAAAAAGTGCATATTTATAAGGGAAAAAAGTATCATTACAATGCAAAAAAAACCCAAAATTATGATTTAAAATAAAACAAGCCTGAGAAAAAGTTGTACACATGTAAACTTACAAAGCCACAAGGAAAAAGAAAACATGTCAACTACCTTTCAGCAACCATTTCTTCACAGGCACTCGACTCCTCCTTGACCTCTGCAGCATTATTGGAAGAATCTTTGCACACATTTGTGTCTTCAATGTACTCTGACTGATTCTCTTCTTCAGACTGTTCATTAACTGGCAATGTATAAGAAGGGCTAGACTGCAATTCTATATCCAGAAAGGCTGCAAAATCCTCATTGCTTGAAGAAGGAGATGGAGATTCTGCTGCCAGACTCATGATTACAGTTTCTGTTATCTCCACCCAACCATTAACTGTCACAAAAGCCAACTTCTTTTATGCAGATTATAGTGCCACGCAGTGCTAGAATGCTGAGATAGGATACAATCTCAGACAAAAGCTTAAGTGCACAGGTTTTGAACAATAATCTAGTCTTCCCAACCTTGTCAATATATTCTACAAGATTTGATGGGAAATCTGAGTATAATACACAGATATGGTAATTGAGAGCAATAAGGTGATCAATATTTGCAAGAGGTGTTAAAGAGATTTAGAGACTTCACGGGCAAAAGAGGGATGAAGGAAATAACATACAAAAACAACCAAATTTTATTTGTTGTAATTTGTTATTGAATTATTCCAAAATAATCCCAGGAGGACATGATGTTAGGGGGTTCAATATGTTTGACAAGAAGAAATGGGAAGAAGGTTCAATAAGTTGATGTCTGTATAGGTAGAGCCTTGAATGAATTCTCAAACGTCACCTTTTCAGGATTCCAATCATTTCCTAGCATATCTGCAGTCGTGCTTGTGTATTGCCAGTTCAAACTTGCAGGCTCTTCTTTTCCTGCTACAAACTATATAATCATGAAAGGAATGTCAAGCCCATTCAAGTGTTCTGTTTTTCACTTGTGGAACAAGACATGGTAACAGCAACGAGAGATTTGAGTCAATCTGGAACTGCAATAATGGAGAGATACAGGAAGCTGGAATTAAGCACAGGAACAATGAAACCTATTTCCTTTAGACCCTGCTCCTGTCCAAGCATATCAAAAAATGTATTAGCACGACAGAAGTTCAATTTTACACCAACTTCAACAACGAAAGCTTTCCTATCTTGCAGAACCCAAACACACAAAGGGAGTGAACATGTTATGCAATTTTTAAAGAAAATATCACAAGGGTTCTATTGAATTTCAAATTCATCAATTTAAAAATTAAAAATGGTATAAACCTAAAGGAAAATAACTCAATGATGTTTTCAAATTTAAAATTTCTTACTTAAATGAAAAAACAAAAGACCAATAGTTATAAAGAGCACAACTTGTACTTGTAAAACACAAATCACCATGTGCAAGTTAAAGTTTAGATAGCAGTTCATAAAGGCTAGGCCTAAGTTATGGCTGCAATTTGTTATGTTGAGGACCATAATACTGTGAATTTTACACACACAAGCGTGGACAGGAATTCAAATAATAATGAGAAAGTGTTGATTCATCCATATGTTAATAGATGATACAACGTCTCATTACATAGTAGGAGAAGAGGAGTACATTACATAACTCCCAATACCTAACCATTTAACTACAGTCTACTACATTAATGATTGCATTAAATATCTCATCATTACATCATTTATTTATTAAGTCTTTATTATATGCCCAAGTCCTAATCAATATGTCTAACTTGTAAATATGACCATTATCTCTAACCCCCTCCCATAATGGTCATTTTACATGCTTATTCAAATACAAAAAGACAAGCTTTCGACAAACAAGATGCTTGCAGTCCACACCAAGATAAGATCTTCAAAACAGTGACTAGACGTGCAATGTATCCGGCATGGTTGATGAAGTATAAATTACGTCTGAAGCCTTCTATTTGACCATTGACCCACTAGTCGGATAAGAGCCAATGTTGATTGAATAGTCAACGTTTTCACCATTGACATAAATTTTGGTTTGTTCACCAAACTCACTTTCTCCACATCTTGGCAGTCCAACACATCAAAATTTTGTGTTTGCTTCTCTGAGGAAACACTATTTCATTTTACCACTTCATCTTCACCCTCCCTAAGGATCTTCTTCTCATGAATTACAGAAGAGAATGCATGAAATACCTGCTGTTTGTCTTTTCTTCTTTGCTGATTTGGACTTATTTCAGCAGCAACATCCTCCAGGGATTCATTTCTCAAGATCTGTCTCACCAGACACCTTTCTGACCTAGGCATTATGGCTGAGTGTTCTGTGAAATTATAGTCATCTTTCTACTGAACCAATCCTACATTCTCATCATCTGTCAACTGGAATGTTACCTCTAAATTCTGCACTTCAAAAGATAAGTCCAATCATCAAGTACAAACCTTAGGGTGACTTGAAGACATCACCCATTGTCACCTCAGTGATTATCCTCCTCACTTTAGGCTGGCTCTCCTCTGGCACAAGGGGGGAATCCCTAATAAGAATACAAATCTGTATTTTTAAAGCCAATATAAAAACCAGATTTGTGGAATGAATGTGTTTGTTTTTAGATGTTAAATATAAAGGAAGAATCCAAGCAAGACCTAGTGCCTTGTCCTTTGGCTATGGATTGGGGCAGCAAGATGAAAAATAAGCCTTGAATGGAATGGTGAAAATCAGCAAAACTATTAGCAATATACCCTACCAATTACATCAACAAAATTAATGTGCAAACTGAATGCTCATAAAGATACATCTTCACTTTCAATAAATATCAACCAAGGTATTGTGCAATCATCATTGATCAATGCAAAAAAAAACAGCAAGACAGTCTTCAAAGATGAAAGAACAGCCAGCAACTTCTTCCTTAACAAATCCGATTATATCAAAGGAATGAGAGGATCGATAGCTCACAGCCAAACCTCTTCCCTTGCCAAAAACAGCCTCCAAAGTGGGTAAAATATTTCCGAATGGGAGGAGTACACCAGAAAATAACAATGGCAGCCTTGCACATAAATTCAGCCTACAGAAAAGAAGATAATGAAAGCATAAATTTGTCACAAACCTTTTCTCACTTGCCTGCAAAGGAACATTGTACTTGGACTTAGGGGAGTTTTTCCTTCTCGTGAACCTCTACCTTGCTAATGAGAGTTCTTCTCCATTTATAGCTTTCAATCTCCAACCACCTCTCAATAAAATATATTTAAAAAATACTAGAAGCCTCAATAAAATAATATAAAGAAAATCCTAAAAGCCTCTAAGGAAGATTGCTCCTCTAGAAATTTTCATCATGCCTTTTGAGCCAAGGGTATGTTGCCGCCTTTATACACACCTCGAGTAGCATGGAAGAAATCTTCAATCCACTGGGTGTGTCCTTGGGGGAAGTCCCAAGTCAAGGTGTTGTCACTTGATCCTCAACTCCTCCATCTAGACCAACTCCTAGCAAATCCAAGGGGGGTCGTCCCTAAAGAAGAAAAAATCTAAGGCTCAAACTAAATCTAAGCACAAATAAAAGATTCTAGGAGTTTATTGCAACAAGAACAATATAACAATAAATCAATCTACACTAGCAGCATATATCATTCATTCACTATAATTTGCTTATGAAAAAGATATTCAGAACATAAGAGATACTTGCATGAAAGATAATGAAAATGGATAGTGATACTTGCAAGTAAATAACAATAAGCAATGAAATACTTCAAGATAAAGGAAATATTTGACTTTGTAAAAGCTTGAAGTAAATGGCTTTAAAAGTAAAAGTAATAAGACCAGTGCCAAATATTGCAAAATATATGTAATGCCACCGAATTGAAGATTGCAATATGAATTGTCATTGTAAAATTTTAGTTAGAGTTGATTAGGTGAAGTGCTTGTTGTGAGTGCAAGTCACTATGTGAGATGTGTGCTAAGTGTTACAAGAAAAGTAAATCTAATCTAGATTTGACCTCTAAGAGGCTATCCCTTAGATTGGAGGCTGAACTTGCCGGAGGTCCAACAAGAAGAGTATCCCTCTGACTTCACACACAAGCTCGAGATACTGTCGGATGTCCAACACAGGGAGAGCCTAGATCTCAAATTTCTCGTCTGACTTCACACACAACACTCTTGTGTTTCCAAACAAGCAATAGCAACTTAAATATTTCTCTAATTAAAACTAATCCACACTGACCAGCCCCAGTTCTGATGAGTTCCCCAGATCAAGCTAGGCTCGCAAGGGTTCAAAGCATACTACGAGGAGCTGAGGGGAAATGTTTGTTTGCCAAATTGAAATAACAAAAAATAAATACTGAAATTGAAACTAATATAGCAAAATATATCTAACTAAGTTAATCTAGAAATTGAAATTTAACTAACTAACTAAGAAAATGAAATCTAATCTAAAGTGTTGTGATGCTTGTGATAAATTTTAAGGTTAATTTTATCTTTCCCTTTAGGTGTGAGTTGTAAACTTTAAGCAAAATAAACCAGATAAAGCAATCACTTAATGACACTGTTTCCCCCTAGGGAGATTGAAGAGTGGGGACTGTTATCGCACGGTTTGTAGGAAAGGTCCAAAGGGCTTGAGTCAGGGC